>JARGYV010088940.1:0-10066 GCA_029532675.1 Ornithodoros moubata
AATAAATTACCATGGATGTAAATTACAACGAATAAAATGGAGCAACGTAAAAGATAACTTTTAATTTTATCTAGCTTTTTTATTGTGTGTGAAGACAAAAACGATGAACGATTTTTATTGAACAGGGCGTTCAGAACGTTCAGAACAGAATAAAAATCTAGCCCGAAGTCGGCTATGCGTCCGGCTTTGTAACCAGTGACCAATCCAAAAGTTCTTTGGCGCGAAATCGGCTGAACTATTTACGCGGTTTCGGCTGACGGAAACTATGCAGTTTTCAGGTAGTAGAAGAAAAAAACACGTTGATGCTGGCTCTGTGTCAGATAAACTTCATGGCGGAACAGTTTTGCAATTTTACTGCACCCCACCAACGGAACAAGTGTCGCTGGAAGAACTTGAAGAACTTGCCATGGAGAGACTGAGAGGTGAATCGAAATATGGCTATGCACCGAAGATAGTCTTGCAGCAGTAGAAATTCGCATCTCAGTCAGGATATAACACTGGTTGTTCGTATCGCAGTACTCAAGGTATTTGAGGACGCCGGCGCAAAATTCAACCGGTCATCGGAAGAGTACGCCAATGCTATCAAGGAAGGGCTTCGCAAGCATAAGCTGAAATCCTACATCGAAAGTGTATGCTATTTTGTGTTGCCTTTAAGTGCGATTTCAATCGAGGTTTTCTGTAGTGCCTTACTAACAGTTGTCATCCACGCAGACGCCATCGTTGCAGAGCAGAGACAATACCTCCCACTTCATATTGCAGCTGATCTTCTGTCGGTCGTGAGTATTCTTGGATTTGCTCTGAGGTACTCATGATTTGTGATGTCGTATTTTGAGTTTTGAGATAGTCAAAGCCTCCCTGCCTTTTCTCTCAGTCAAAACATTCTGTATGCGCTCTGTTTCGTTGCTCCTGACATAATTTTGCATTGGACCTTTTGTTTTCCTTTTTTTAGCCATGACTTGCGCCAGTGGTTCATCAGTCAGGAGGTCGAGCTCTTTCGGTTTCGATTTCAAAATGAAAGTGCATCTAATACAAAGGCGTTTCTGCAAGCCGTGTGTCCCGAATATCAGCCGGTGAGTAGTTGAGGGAAATCTCGTGGACCTTTCTGTCGTCTGGTGGCATGACATAGGCATTCATGGATGAAGCTTAGCATCATTTTCCATTCCCTCACAGTGCGTTAGCAAAGCAGTCTTCCACAGAGATTCGCAGAAGACACAATTATTGCGATTGTTAGGATGTAGAAAGAAAGTTAACAATCAGTGGGCAATAATAGCTTTAAAAAGGGTTTAAGAAAATCTTTTTTGAATAGTTAAAAATTTTTAGAAACTCTACAAAGACAAAAGGCCTTCTGAGAAGCTTTTTTGGGTTTACCTACGGATTTAGCAGATCCCACTTGACTCTCAGAGTACAGTGGAATCTCAGAAAACAGAATTTCTGCTTAAACAGAACAGAACTCTCAGAATTGTTTGGCTTTGCATTCGTACAATGTAATATATGTAAGTCCTTCAGTAAACGGAAATAAAACAAATTTTTGTTGTCCCTGCTGGTTCCATTTAGAGAGATTCCACTGTATTTAATAATGTCGTTTTTTTTATTATTAACGTTATGAATTGGTGTTGGTATTTCGAATCAACCCCTTGTAACTTAGATTGTGTTTGAAGGCATTTGTTTAAATGAAATTGCACTTCTGATCTGCTGAATTTTCTTTTCTTCTGAATTCCAGATTTCTGCTGACGAGAAAGCTTCTTTAATGCAACACTTAATGGACACTGTATCAGACTCGTCAGAGTTGGACACCATTTACAAGGTAGTAGCCTTTTCCGATGCTTCATAGGGATATACAGTTGAATGTCTTCTACTGGTATCTCTGTGTCGTGCTGTGGATACATTCTGCAGTGAGATGTCTTTCTTTTTTTTTTTGCTTTTTTACGGCTATGCAGAATTTGGGTCAGGCGCATTTCTTGCACATATTTTTTAAGGTAATATCTCGTAGTTTCTCTAAAACTGTGCTTTAGAAGACTTCATAGCATTCAGCCCCTCAGAAAGGCGTATTTTCCAAACATCACGAAGCGTTTCCTTTAATTTGTCCCATAGAGGGACCCTCTAAGAACTGTTGTGCAGTTGTAGGGAAAATTTGGTAAATAATGTCAACTCTTATTTTTTGCAAGGTTATTTCCCATCAAGTATGACTTTTTTTGGTATGGCGTCAGACACAATTTGACGATTTCAGATTTCACGAGCGCTAAACCGTTTCGTGCTCACCATAGCAAACGTGCTATGGTAAGCACGAAGATGGCAGCCTCCTCTTTAATAAAAAAAGCCGCGAATGATATGATGATTTACAGTTGGGGATCGTTGTTTGAGGGTCTTCGGTTGACATCACCGTCGTCATGAGCGCTTCACCTCATGCTCTCAAGTAATATGTAAAGCATACTTTAACAGGGAGACACTGTAACACCTTCACGGTTTTTTAAACAAACACAATTTGGGCAAGTTAAGTACGTACCGGGCATGATCACAGTGCAGCCGAAAAAATTGCGCTTTAATCCAGCAATGTACTATTAGCTCAGCGACCAGTTATCAGTGTTGCTGAGCAGTAAAACAGATGGAATGCAATGCAGAAATGCCATTGTTGCCTTTTTCTTGTTTGCAGGTGCCCTTCACAGAAGCCCTAGAACTAGTTTCCGAGCGTGCAGCGTACTTGCACAAAGGCTACGCATATTTACCCCAAGGAGGACTTCTCAGTGTGATAGCCACACGCTTCAGGGACCATCTTTCAAGAATGCTTGCGGTGAGCATCCCTGTCGTCTGCTTCTGTGCCACATGTGTCTTTCAGAATGAAATGTAAATTTTTCTCAGAGATGTAAGGCTTAAAGCTCTTAGTTCAGTTGGCGTCTGAACAAGATTGTTATGTAATGCTGGGCTTTTTGTGAGATAGCAATGAAGTAGCATTTTTTTAGAACACTGCCCGAAGGTTGCCCGGGCTGCAGGAGGACGAGCGGTTGCGGCAGTTGTCTTCCGCCGTGCAACGAGCACGAGGTGGTGGAGGATATCGCCCGGGTAATGCTGCCGGCAACGTTACTGCAGACATGATAAACCAAGTGAGTGAATGTCACGCAAATTTCAATGTAAAAAAAAAAAACATTGTCCCAATGCAAGCGGCGTTTTCTACCCGCATTCTACCGATGCGTTGTGGCTCGTGCTTCTAATGAAGTGCGTGCATAAAAAGTTTTAACCCGCTGCTATAAATAACCACCTTAACAAGCACAGACTGTAATTTAGTGCAGCCCCTCTGGTTCTAATCGCAACCTGTGTAGACAAGTAAAAAATATCATCGCTCTGCCCTTTTTGTTGTATAAGATCAAATTTTTACCAATATATTCAGTAACATTGGACACATCTTGGACAATTCATTAGTTAATGCCAAGGACTGTTAGTAACTTTATTCATAGTGTGCGTGGCAGCCTCATCACCAAGAAATTTGTGGTGAAACATCTCGACTCAAAGTTTGTTACCTTATATAGAATGAGCAGAACGCACTGAATTGTCTCCGGACATTATTAAACCAGGAACGTTGGTTATAACCACACAAAAGAAAGCAGGTTTGATGTGGGTTCCAATTTTCACCCTCAGCACAGACTTTTCTTTGCTCTCTTCATGAGTAATTGTTTGTACTTCTCTCGCTCAGCTCTGCAAGGAGTCGTTCCCGATGTGTATGAAGGCAATGCACGAAGCATTACGCAAGAAACACCACCTGCGTCATGGCGGTCGCCTCCAGTACGGCCTCTTCCTTAAAGGCATCGGACTTTCCCTCGAGGAGGCCTTGCGTTTCTGGAGGGAAGAGTTTTCCCAGCACGTCGGGGCAGACACAGTGCGTAGCGACAAAGTTCTCATCTTGAATGCGCTTTTGTAATTTTTAACAGAAGAAGCCTCGTGTGTTGCTGAGCACAATATTCTTCGTAGCATCAGTGTCCGTAGAAAAAGCAATAGTGAGGTTAACGTCGTTGCGCTTCACGCTCATTATTTTCTCATCCAGAGTACCCAATACTACGTTGAGTGTTTAGCCCTTGATATTGATACAGTTGTACGTGTTGCTCTAGTACAAAAGTTACTTTTGTTGGGAAGCTTATTGGCATCACATAAAAATTTCTGTACTACCTCTTCCTGTAACTTCACTAGTTGTGCACTAACAAGGAAAAATATTGTAAAAGGCACTATACTATCACTATGCCGTAGAATAAGTCTGTGCACGACGTCTTTCAAATGACTTGATTTGATACGAAATGCTCTTTGGTTTCACTCATTTCGTGGAATGTTTATGTTAACTTAAGCCGTCTTAACAGATGCCTGTTTTCTTTAATAGTTTTATTATATTTCATATTTATCCAAATTATTTCAATATGTCTCAATATGGAATGCTTTGTCTTAAAATTTCATAATTTTCCAGTTTTATGCTTGCTAGTCTCGTCCTCCTGTCCAAGGCAAAAAGGTTCATACATGGCTTAGAGAAACCTTAAGAGAATACGGGTTTGCATTTTTGGTTTTCACTGGGAAAGATAGGAAAACATACACCAGTAGAGGAGGTTCTGAGGAATTATCGAAGCTTCTGGATCATTACTGCTAACCATTTGTCAGCTATGGCTAAATTGCTGTAGAAGTTTGAGTCTTTTTCAAGCTCAATTCATCAGGTCTTACCACAAAATGGGTGGATGCCACAGATGTATTTAAAAGAAACCGGATTTTAAGAAATCTATAAATTGCGGAACCCTCAATATCCGTAAAATGTCACAGAGACAGGCTAGCTAGCGGAAAAACAATTTCCAGTCATATTCTCCTTATGAAAACGCGCAGTACAGTAAGTCTCGCTCGTCACCAATTAATAATGAGACGAAGTTACAAAAGGAGAAAGACTGATATGTCGATTTTTCTCGTGTATTCACAGTTTGACAAAAAGTACAGCTATAATGTACGTCACAGTTACGGTCGGGAAGGACGTCGTGCAAACTACACTCCCTTCGGCTGTACGTCCATCATTACGGGAGGTGCACCAGGTCCTCTGGATACACACGGTCAGTTGGGAACTCTTGTGGGCAGGAAGAAACAAAAAACGAAAAAGAACTGGCTCACAATAATCGTCCGCAGGTTGCCCATTCGCGCACTGGAGCCGACCACAACTCCAAGCTAAGTTGCAGTCCGAAGGTGTCACTGGCAAGGACCTTCAGGAGGTGAGCTTTGTTGCTACCGAAGGATGCAGGAAATTAGCTGCACCAAAAATATATAATGTATTGATACTTATGCAGATGTGCCTGAGCGTAATTGATTCAACAAGTTAATGGGTTCTTTCTTTCTTTTTTTTCCCTTCACCGTGTTGGATTTGGTTTTTCATATCAATTTTGCTTTCAGGTGATGCTGCAGGTGGAAGGGGGCCACTTTCAACTTGCTTGCACGACCGCCTTCACCGTGACGCACGGGTGCGAGGTTCCCGAAGCCATGGTCATCAGTCACCCTAACGAGTATTTTGAGCGAAGCAGACAGGCACGAAATGGTGGTGGATTCTCCCATTGCACCAAGAAACAGGAAGAAATGGACTTAGCAGACGACATGGATGATGCGTGCCTTGTAGCTCTGGAGGATGCAGAGAATGCAGACAGTTGAAATAGGATTACAATGCAACAGAAACAAGCAGTAGCTGTCGGTGGACAGAGAAGTGTGGCAAAGACTTGCAGGCAAAGGCCTGTAGCTATATTTTGTGTTGCCATTTTCAATCAAATAGGGCAACGACCTTCAAATTTCATTTGGCTGTAGTCAAATGAAACCATTTTGGTGCTGTGTCCCCACACTATTGGCACAAACGGAAAATAACGAAAGGGGAGGTTGGACCGTGTGATCAGCTGTGACCAGGTGCAGTTTCCTGTAAAGATCCTGCAAAGATCCTGTCCCTTGACATGGAGGTCACTGTTTGGTATGCACCGTGCTATGATGCTTTCAAATCTTGTGCACTAGCTTGCCCTCTATGCAGTCACTGCGCCCCCTTCTCTTTCTTTTCGTTTTTGGTTCTTTGCAGTAAAATGTGAGTTTCACATAGGAGGGAATTGAAGAAAATGTGCTGAACACAGACACGCGACTGGTGGACAGTTCGACTTAAATTTTGATGCTACAGAGGTCTTCTGCAAGGGGAAGGAAGTTCAGGTTCTGTTGATCAGCCAGGATCCAACGCAGAATTCTTGGAAATCTTTGTCCACAAATATACGTGCGGAAATGAACAGCACCGTCCCGAGCGGTGCTAATATTAGTGTTTGGCTAACGATTGCTGCCCGTCGTCACGTTCTACCCATATCAAAGCTTGAGCTAAATAACTTAGCTCATGTGCAGAAGCTGTAATACTGTCCTGGAGATATCAGACGACGTGGATGTTCCTGGGACGTGCGGCAGCGGCACATCCACGTGGGACACGAAAGAGACGTCCTCGGAACGGTCGCAATCGGAAAAAAACGTGATGGCACCTTGAGGATGTCCTGGAGATTGTGTGTGTGCTTGAGGGACTAAAGCCTTTCTCAGAGATGGTAATTGCAGGTTCCTCCAAGAGTGAAATGCGTTCCTGAATATCTGCAATGACTCTGTCGGGAAATTAGGGCTTTCTAGTCCACTCACACATTGTTTTCGCTTAGACTTTGCCACATTTCCTAATGCACGTTAAATGATTTACATACCTGTATTATGACTTACTCGCAGCCGGTACAATAAGAGAGATGCCTTCGAGACTTCCTCGAAGACTTTGACTCATAAATTCCCAAATTCTCACACCATGTCTATGAGTACAATATCATTTAGCAGAATCTTGTGTAATGTAAAATGTACCTAAACTGGCCTCATTGCGAGAGATTTAACTTAATGCCCTTGAACGATAAATACTATGATCCTAAAAATAATCTTTCTTGTACATGTTTGACTGTTTTGTCACGCCTGTTTTGGATAAAATCGCATAATTGCAGGCCAGCTGGCTACTCAATTCTATCGTAAAGAAAACTCGAGTCTCTTTTTGTCACGTTGAATATGGCGAGTGTTGCTTTGGGAACAGCATGTGATAACCATGTGCATTTTCTTTAAAAAGAAAAAAAAAAGAAAAGGCTATATTGCGAGAAATTGCTAAAATATCTCTCCCCCTGTAGTAAACTGTGCCCCAGGAGTGGGACAGAATGCTGCAACTTGCAGGAAATGTTCAAACACTTCCTTAAGGTGTTAATTTTACAGTTCCGACTCTCACTACAGTGCACAAATAAAGTAATTCCGTACATGAGCACACCATAACCCATCGGTTGCATTACCACTATCTTGATACCACACGGAGTACCGCTTCTCGGTGAATACAAAGTACGTGCAACTTTTCTTAACTTTTTATGTACTTCCGTAAGCTGTGAATTCCATGATAAATCTAAGTCTGAAACCAAACCCAAGTATATCAGTACTGACCAAAAAGGATAGCGGCAGACACGAACAATTTGTACAGTTAGGACCACAAAGAACGAAACAAGGGGTATAACCCACACTTTTATGAGGAGGGTGAAAACAAATAACCTGAGCTTTGGCGTGGCTTATAAGAAAGTTACGGTTACAAAATCAATCACAAACACTGACAACATCAGCCCGTAACTTATAAAATGCTGCATTGGAATCGGTGAGAATAGGCAGGAGCAAGGCATCGTCGGCATGCTGAAATAGCTTACAATACAGCATACACTTCTGCAAATCGTTAACATACAAATTAAACAACAAGGGGGCCAACACAGAACCTTGAAGTGCCCCTCTAGTGATGGTAACTGCGCCAAAGAAGAACTTAACAAAAGAGGAATATTTCCAAATGGAACCATTTAAAATACGAAGAACGGCACGAACGATGACTGGAAGATTCCGTTTGAAATCTGTTGTGTGAGTGCTGTCACAAGCAGGACTTCTAATGTTTGGAATCGAAACGACAATTGCGAAAATGTCTTCCACTGCCATGTCGGGAATCCAACATGACTTAACGTGTCAAAATGAAGGGCGTGTATTAACATTATTAACAGCAGAAGTATACCTAGTATTTTTTCAAAATGATCACAGAATTTATTTTCCAAATCATTAGTATAGTACAAAAGTTGGAGCGAGTGTATTGTACTGTATTGTCCTCGTAGCTATTTAACTAAGTTTCATTTGGGAATGGTTACAAATGAAAATTACTTATTCCTTCTTTTTCTTCCCTTCAAGGTAAGGTCCCGAAAGCATTAATGCTCTTCAAAGTACACTCTATTAGACGATCTTGCAAACGAGCCATGACCGTATCTCAAACGCTATCGGAGCTCATGAAATTTGCTCTTCCAAGCACCTATGCCCTGTGAAGAGCGTGGAAGAGGGATTCGCCGCCCCTGATCCTCAACGACGACGATGGACTTTGGATCAGAGAACTCATAGTGTCACCCAAGCAAGACTTCTTGCACTACGTACATATTTCGTCGTCAGCTCGCGTATCTTATCGCTCGGGGGTCAGATGACATACGCCGCAACAATTTGTGCCCAACAGTGCGTTTTCTGCACCGCGCGCCAGTGGAGCATTTTTTCCTTTCCTGCCTTTTGTACACACCACATACGTTTGCCGCATGAGCAAACTGACGAATTTTGAAAGATCGGTTGGTGCAATCCGCTGCCGGCCGAGGACGCTAATGAGTCCGTGCTTGCTTCGCTCGAATCTCTCGGAGTAGGCAAAGTACAGTATAAACGGCATCAAAGCAAGGGCGGATGCGAGTGGGTGCATATTACTAAAAGGAAAACCCGACACAGGGGTTGGCGGACGCTAGTTCTCACGCTACAGGCGGCACAGAAAAGCAGACGTTGGACTTTCGACTCGTTTTTCATATCAGAAAGTCGTTGATGGAATTGAGTTCGACCAGTATGGAGCCCATCGTGGCTTTATGCAACGTGAACTTTATCCCGTGATTCTGGTTACAACATAGAAGTCAGTGCGTCGCTGACCTCGGGCGCTCTATTTTGGTTTCGTTTCGTCACGTGCCTCTGTTTATCGCCAACGTCATATTACGTCACGTTGACACTCCCCTGAGAGAGGGCTATTGTGTCGCCTGCAGTAAAATGGGGTCACATATATTGTATTTATATAGTTGTAATCGGTCTACAAATGAGCCACATCCGAGAATATTCATCCTTTGTTTCATCGCTTAATTCCATGTCGCATATGCGACTGTCGTCTGCGCTAATCAGAACAAGTAGTGCTGACGCGTAGCGGTCTCGTAGTGCTAGCAGTTTTATTTGAAAAATGCGAAGCTTACAACGGATTCCGAATTCGTTGTGAGCCTCGCATTTTTCGAATTTATCTCCGAGACGTTCAAGCAGTGCACCGGAAGATGTTATCCGTCGCACTGAAGTGGATGTATCGCACAGCTCTGAAGCCTCGTCCTAAATCTTGTGCGCGGTACAACTCTTTCATGCCACCTTTTTTTTTTTTTTTTTTCAGTCTGCTTCAAAACACACCCATTTGCGATGTGCAGCTGTACGAACGGGAAGCCTAGCTAAAGTGGAGAGCTGGCTTTGATGATATATAGGTCAGATGTCTACACTTAGCACGGCCCATTTACTTTTACACCACCATCGCATTGGTACGAACTAGCGAGTATCATAGCCCACTCCGCCACGCGGTTGTTTCAAGTTCACTGAGGAAGTATACATTTCCGCCAGTCGTACACTGGCTTTGATACGCACATTATAAATAGAACGACTATTTTTATTTTTTTCTTAACACGGCTTTCTTTGACTGGGATATGTATTCATGAGGAGGGGAGAGCATGAGAAGGGCGCAACCTTTGTTCAGCAACTTTCCCAAATGCTTACGTCATTGTCAGGTGGAATACGGTGCGAAAAATAAACATTCTTTCCTCATCCCATCGGGTGACAAAGGCTGAACGGAGTTGCGCAGCCATCTTGTTTTTCTCACTTCGGACCAGTACGTGTGACTTACTCCTACGCCCGCCCTTCCCAAGTGACATACAAAACAGCACTCCCTCAAGAAAGTGCTGCACGGGCA
>JARGYV010088962.1:0-21779 GCA_029532675.1 Ornithodoros moubata
AGGGAGAAATGGCTTGGTCAACGTTCGCATTTAGGGAAGCGCGCTCAAAAATCCGTTATATGGGACGCCTCATACATCAGAGCGACAAGAGCTACGTTAAGAAAGTCTTCAGCCACGTACGATATACCGGCATAAAAACAAATCGGATTAAGAAAATCACCAGCATCAACCAAATATACAGTAAAGGAACAACAAGGCACAAATCAAAATCAAGCTACGAGTGGAACCGCATCATAAAAGAAGAAATGAATTATATCAAGCAAGAGAGATGGAGAACATCTATTAGTAAGCGAAAGAGCATGGGACTTTATGGCTGCCTGGGAGCATGGGACTTTATGAACAGAACAGACGCCAGTGAATATCTATAAAGGCGATCGAGCAAGCGGCCTATTATTCCAAGCGCGAACGGGGTCCCTCCTCACAAGAAAGCGACTACACGACTTGANTATGATCGAGAGCGCAGCTTGCATCCTGTGCAATACAACAGATGAAGAAGACATACACCATATAGCCTACGAATGTCCAGCCATCCACTCAACCCGACCGGAGCGACTCTGAATTTCCAGCCTCCTGGGATTCGACCACGAAACCGAAACTGGAATCGTCAGCGAAATGAAGCGCCACCTCATCGCATGGGAGAGAAAAGGGGCAAGGAAAACCCAGGGAAGACCTATCAGTATAAAGGCACGAACGGGCGAAGCTTTATCCTACTCGGTCGTCCCTCTCGTACTCAGTCCGTTCAAAACCTCAAATAATCGTTTATATGTGTGTGTGTGTGTCTTAATGTGGTGGTACCCGTTGCAGGGGCTGTCAGGCGGCCACTGCGCGTACAAGAAGTCGACTAGTTTTCAACTGAGTGGGTAGCATGCGCTCGGCATCCTGCGTGGGCCCTCGCACACCATAGAAATCATCACTTTTATGATTTTTATGTTGCAACGGCAACATGCGCATAAATCATGTCTGAGTGTGCAGTGGTTAGCTTTTTCCCATGGCTTTTTCAGTGACTTCCTTCTTTCCTTAGCGCAGTATGCTTTGCGTCTGGCAACACCGACGCCTCTGATCACGCATGCGCAGCCTCAACTTTCGAGTTTGTTGCCGTTTTGGAGGTTTTGCCCGTTTTATCTTGGATTTACTATGGGAGTATAACAGGGAGTGAATGTCGTTTTTCTTTCAATTAATATGGAATTGTCTTTGACGCTAGCTCGGGAGCAATCACTTGATGTGCTGTAAATATAACTGCAACGAACGAGTTCGGCTAGGTATGAAGAAAATGGTCCTGTGCCGCGCCTCTGAAAGCAGAGGACGGGCCAATGCAAATGGCGACTTTGTCAGGAACGAAACGGACGACGAAAAAGATGACTGCAGCCACCTGTCTTGCTTTGAAACACCTTCAAAAAGCGAAGCAAAGCCCAGCATTTTTAAAGCCCTTCGATGTCACTGGCGCAGGTGCAAGCGCAAAGCGTTGCTGAATGGAGATGACAGAAAAGCTAGTGCTCACGATTGCGCCAACCTGGATGCGGGCCACACGACTGTACAAACACCCGAAGCTAGAACGAGTACAGGTCCCACTCCAGACCAAGACTATGATAGCGTCCAATGCAGATCGGCCATTGTAACCTCCGGACCACCATGTAGCACCGCGTCAAACGATGCAAACGACAACTACGTTCCGGGAAAGGTTCAGTGCCATGGACCGGCCCCTGCAGTCGGAGCCTCCTGTAGTAATAGTCACCGAGCTAATCACGTTAAACCGAACATTGCTGTCGTGCCAACAAGTAACGGCTTGGTCAGCATGTCACGAAATCTGACCGTTGACTTCCGTATCAACAGCCTCACTCAAGAACTTTTCAAGTTGTCCAAGTTTGGTTGGTACTGGGGTCCCATCACACGAAGTGAAGCAGAAGAGAAGCTAGCAGACCAGCCAGACGGTGCATTCCTTGTTCGAGATAGCTCCGACGACCGCTACCTTCTCAGTCTGAGCTTCAAATCTTATGGGAAAACCCTGCATACTCGTATTGAACATTGCAGTGGCCTGTTTAGTTTTTACGCACAATCTGAACCTGAGGGTAGGGCCTCCATTGTAGACCTAATCCAGGAGTCCATGAATTACTCCCAGTCTGGTGTTTTCTGCTACTCCAGGGGTCGAAACCCGGGTGTACCGTCGTTCCCGGTACGTCTCATCAAACCGGTATCGAGGCTAACGCACGTCAGGTCATTGCAGTATTTGTGCAGATTCATCATTCGCCAGTACACAAGGTTCGACCACATTCAGCGGTTACCACTTCCATCTAGGATCAAGGGATACATTGAGGAAGGACACTATTAAGAACAGGCTTCGTCACAATTTCTGGTTCATTGTCTCGCCTTTTATGACTGGTCATTGGGATTGTTCGACACTTTTTTTAGAAACACGCGCTCTTAACTTCCACACTCGTTTGGAATTCTGGTTTGGTGTACTGCCGGCTGAAGTTGCAGAATTCCCTTTTTTAATGTGCATATCTCAATTCTTTCTGGCACACTTCCGAATATGTGCCTCCAAACGTTATGAAATGCGAAGTAGATGTAGATTTTCCCACATAATGCACCTGAACATTGCAATTCTATGACAAACAGCAGTAAATGTTCTTGGGAGTGACTTTAACTGCTAATTTTGTCTCTAATGTGTATGACTAATGGAGGCGAAAGCTTTTTTCCACCTGGTGCAGTGAATGAAAGTAGGCAGTCATTTTTTCCTAGCAATTGGAGGAGAACGATGTGCCCAAGTCAGCCTGCGCCGCGTTTCTCCTCAACAAAGCTTTCAGTCACTGTTGTTGAGCGTGTTGCTGCTTCTCTGTTGTCTCTGCTTGTACAGTTGACCGTACAGAGCAAAGTAATTTCATCTTGTTAACTTTGCAGGCGAAAAATGGATTGTTTCTCTAATGATTTTCATAAATGCGCTGTTGACAATTGCCGATTTGTATCACTGAAGCTGTGTTGAAAAAGGGATTACGCAGAATTTTACTAGGTCCAGGTAAAGATTGTCCCGTAAAGTCCAAGGCTCGGAAGTGTGGCCTTGATTCTTCCTCGATCAAGTATCAATGTGTTTGAAAACAAAAGCAGTCTAGTTGTTACACAAGTACCTCACTGCTGCACTTTTTGAAAAACTGCACACATTGAGCGAATTTATGCATAGGTCACGGTTGGTGCTGTCACCCGAGCACTTTGGCTTGGGAAGTGACATTAGCAGTGCAACCGAAAAGCTCCCCAGGTGGCGAGAGTGTTAAAACACGAGCGGTGCTTGCTGGCGGTATTGTAACAATGTGTAAGACACGAAATCTGCCTCGACATCCTCGTAGTAGTGGGATCTCTGCAATATTCAGAGTTTATTATTGCCACAAATATGAAACGCTATTTTTGTCTGACGATGCCGCTGCGGTGCTCCCTCAGCCTTCTACTCATGGGCGCACTTCGTTGGTTGACATGCGACGTTTTACTGTTTTATTTGAATGCATTGCCACTTCTATTTTATGTATAATAGCAGGTCTTCACTCTTCGCTTGCATTTTTAAAGGCTGTTTTATCTAGTACTTTATTAATGCTCTTGGCAGTGCAACAATGTGGTTGTTTGTGGTGTTTAGGTTTTCAAGTTGTAAGATTCTGATACTTGTTTTTGGCTCAGCCGCATGCAGTGTGCGTGGTGTATGTTTCAAATTAGCACAGCTGTAAGGAGCTGCCACCTGTTCTTAGTGGGAACTCAAATGTTTCTTCTGTCAGGGGGTGGGACAAAGTTGAGCTTGTGCACATGTCCAGTGTAAGACATGGCCTGGGGCAACTGTGCTGGGAAATTCCTGCGCAGTGGTAGTTCTGGTACTAAAAAGTGTGGAACGCATAAAAGCCTGCGGAGGGGTATTGCGCCTTGGAGTGTTATGTCAAACTCTACTAAAGACCATCTTATGCTTTCAGCTTTGTGATATGTATATTGGTACGGGAGACATTAATATTCCTGTTTCTTTTTTTTTTGTCCTGTAGAGTTACATCCCTGTGCCATATATGCATTGTCCTTTTCATCCGAATGACTAAGATAGTCTTTTTGAATTAGTACTCACGCATCATCTTCATTATGACTGCAGCCTGGAAGATCAGATTTTAGGATGTACCACATACACGTATTCACACTGCCTATTAAAAGCCCGGAGCAATCGGCACACATCTGTGGTTACATCTGTACTATGGATCATCGGCAGTCGTTTTTGTTCTGTAGGCTCTGCTGCAGTCTTGTTTTACGAGCATTCAGAGGAATGTCAGTGCCAATCCGATGTTTCCGTCTGGTGACTTTTACTGTGGCAGAGTGCAATGATTTCCATGTTATGCTCTCCTTGTTGCAAGTTTTTCGCACAAATTGCTCTCGGTACATCTTGGAAGTCTTCGGCATGTTGTCATGTTCTGACGAATTAAGACCAACATTTGTGATACCCGTGTACCCGCAACCTAGCTGTGGAAGTGTAATGTTGGATGAACGAGCCTGATTAAGGGTGTGCCATTGATTAAGCGCACGTGTGGAGGACTGGTCAACGGAAGTGTGCTCAGTACATAAGGTCTTTGTATTTCGTGTCTTGGGTTCACTCTTTGGTCAAGACTTAGTCAGTGAGTGATTCTACAGAGTTGAGGTGTACCTATGTGCGTTGTGTGCATAGACATCGGCAACAGCTTTTTCTTGCTGAGCTGAGCTGTGCTCTTGGTTACAAGTTTAAAGGCTGTACATAGTTCTTAACACTCAAAGCAGACACTGTTTTGGAGGTCCTTCAGAGCACATGCAGCAATAACTTACAGCCAAACATGGTTTGTAAGAAAGGTGATAGTTTTAGAAGAGCGAATAAATTGAGTGACCGTTATGAAGATTGTTCACCATGTGCCTAAAGGTTTTCAATAAACCGCATTTTGACCAAGTAGCGAGACATTTCTAGCCATTATGAAAGAAAGACTGACTTGTGCATTAAGAATAATTTAGAATCGTTTAGAATCCTGCACTGTACATTGCTCTGCTTTAGTACCGTTGAACTGTTGGTCCCATATTGTCATTTTTTTTTTCCCTTTGTGAACATGCAAAACAACACACAAGTACTACAACGTGACAGCGCAGTTGTTTCCATTTGTATCTTGAGGAATGATCTTTCTTGTGTAAGCGCTTGGATGAAACTTCATGCTTGGACGTAACAGAACTGTTTCACCGTGCATCAAAAAAATCAATTTCCAGCACCAGTTTACTATGACAATTTTAATTTATACACAGGCATATCATACATGCCCTCACCACTTAGTGCTCTGATGAGAAGTCAAGTAGGAAGTGGCTAGCGCGTATTCAGTCCCATCATGTTCTTCAGCTGAAATAAGAACACATGTTATGTACTGCATATGAACACACATGAACACATGCATTATACTATTAATATATGCATTATAATATTATGCCATATTTTAATGCATATGAACACACATACATTAAAATGCAATAACTGTGATCACAGTCTCACAAGTCAAGATAGAGTCACTTCTGGAGAAAGCTTAGGAGGAATCCTAGAGAAACCATTGCAAAACATCTATGTAACAAAGTTATGTAACATAGCTTTTGAAATGCAAGAGCTCCCCACTAGATTTTCACCCATTAAGTTTTTCAAATACACATGTTGGTTTGTTCCAAATAATAAATGACAAATTTTAACTGCTGAAATACCAGTGAGGGGTTCCTGCTTTAAAAAGTGTGTTGCCCCATAGAGTACGCAGGAAAAGGCTATCTTAGGGACATATTTTGCATAGATTCCTATTAAGCTCTCGTTTGTACTTGGCTGTACGTATGGGACGTACCGTGGCTAATCCAGACTCTACTACATCCCTTGCAGTGTTTGCAGCTTGGCTAAACTGTAGAAACAAAGAAAAAAATTCTATATTGGTGACTTAGCCCTCTGGCTTAAGGACTCACACTGTAGCCTTTGAAAACTAAATTCCGTAATTCAACCGACACGGTGTCAGTTTTGTACAGTGACACAGCTGTTAAAAACACAACAGGGGTGCTGCTGCCGTTAGCAACTCACATACGAGGTTTGGCAGACGCTGCACTCAATGACACAACGCTCTACGATCACCTGTGTGTTGAAGCTGTCAAACGATGCAAAACTTTTCATCCTCCTGTCCAAAAACTCGAGTGTCTGACTGAACTCCGGTGTGGTGTCTTGGACGAAGACCAACTCCGTACTGTTGTACAGAGCTCCAAGTGCCACCCTCTTTGTGTACCAACTCATCTGTAACATAACCCAGCACTAACATCATTCCAAAGTACACACGATAGCTTCGAGGCTATCTGCAGAAAATGCAACTCCGTGCGAATAATGTGGGGCGAAAACATGGTGCCACCAGATTTTATTCCTATAAAATGAGCTCCCGTGATTTAGCGAGCAAACCAGCACGTACGTCCACAGAACGATCACCTGCGTAGTACCAGATGATGTTGAGAAGATCCGTGAGGTTGGCTAGTGCCCTCGTAGAATTTGGGGGCAGCGCCATTTTACCCATTGCCTAAACAAAATTAACAGGAATTAGGGATATCATGCCCGAAAATGACTCTATGCTTCCAGTTCGAGTTGACCCCGTCACTCGTTTTACCTGTGGCCACGTTTCTTTATATGGTGCCATCATGAGTATTCTATGCATGACCGCATCCTTTATGATAGCAGTGTTAGTGCCTCTTCCTGCCCTAGAGAAACATGCTGTCCCAGAAACATCTTTCCCTTCTGGGTTTCTACGCACACTGCCAACATACTCACCTCTGTTGCTGTCTTTGCGGTACCAGTGATAGGTGACGTTCGAGTTCTTCGTTGCAGGACAGGTAGTAGTAGGTGATGAGGTCGACTCCACCCGATGGAAACAGTCCGTGCGACACGCTAGACAGTCCTAAAGAGTCCGCACCTGTGCACATTAATATCAGACGAACAATGCATCATTCGTGAGGTTGAAAAAAGCTTGCCGAGCCACGATTTTTAGTCTATGCGCACTAATGCATGTTTGTAGCTGGTCTTTGCTGCCCTTCCTGGAGATCTTAGTAGATCCGCAATACTGATATACACTACCGGCGGCAATAGCGTGTCGTGTCCAGCCGTGCTCCGGCACAAAGTTGAGGGCAGCCTTCAAAACGCTGGTTTTGACGTCTGTAACTTCCTGTTCCTGTGAACGATCTTCTTTCGATCGTGGCCCATGTGGTTCCTGCCTCTCATACTCCACTGCTGGCTTCGAGGAAAAGCTTAGAGTCTGAGTTACTGCGCTTCCATGTCGTATACCTTTGAAAGAGAGGTAGTATGTTCACTCAATAAGGTGCTTTCAGAAATGCGAACTCCCAAACATGGTAAATTCATAATTCTCAACCAGGGACCGACAGGTTTAACCAACTGTCCTGCCAACTATCTGCATAACGTCTTGATATAAAACCCAATTCAGCTTCTGAGCAAGAATCTGAACTATATCGTAACAAAGATAATCCTTTATTTAAGTGTGACACATGAAATGCACAAGATTTCCCTCACAGTGCCAGAAACAAATCTTCAGTCGACACATACATCAACTACTGTGGTTAGGTACCGAAAATAGTACTGTCCAGCTTCAATTGCTTTTTGCTGGGTAGTTTCACTAGATACACAATTCCACATAAAGTAATCCCATTAGCAGTATAAATATATGTAGCTGAAGTGCTGCTCAACACTGGCTAGTGCAATTCTGCCTGGAAAGGTGGTCTATTGTACATTGGTATTTTCTTAACTAGCACCCTGTAGTGTACTTTGAGGGAGGAGGTGGAGATTAATCCAAAAGATACAAGGTCTGGCATGGCAAGGGTTCCCTGGATAATAATTGCTGCCTACTTTTACTGTGGATATCCATATCGAGGACATCCGTATTTCTAAAACACGGGCACATCCCTTCTGCATGTCATACGTGATACACACAGTGTACTCTATGGCCCCGTCAGGCTCTTACTAAGTGACCAGTCCATTTCTATGACAAATTCCATAGTCTAAGTCTCAACTTGCATCTAAAAGGTCGATCGGTCCCTTTTATTGCTTTGTGTACACAAATTAAGTCACTGGACAAGTGAGGTTGAGGAAAGCCTTTATTTATTTTTTTGCGGCATCTTTACACACAACTTCTCAGTGTCACTCGATTCAGCATTTTCAAAGCAGTGCGGCACGAGAGCTCTTGAAGCAAAAGCGTCCACAGCACGATGCTGCTGCTGGACCTGCCTTGCCAGCATCTATTCTACTGTTCAACAAGTAAAATAGATGAGAGTAAAAAAAAAAAAAAAAGACTGTTCCTGCAAATTACTTTTAAAGGTCCGATAACAGTCGAGAACATAGTGCTTCACGCACCATAGCACAACACGTAGGCTTCCAGAAAAAGGGCACCATTTCACGAGGATTTCAAGGAACTAGAGACAAGCTTCAAACTTTCCTGGGCAAGCACCAGCACGCTCTCCATGAGGTCAAGCCGAGCTAGCGCAACCTTCACGACTTCCATCTCCTGCTCTCGAGGAAGGGTAGGGAACACATCGTGGTCTGTAGTCGTCGCAGAGTTACCATAGATATTCCTTAGTTTAGCTGTATTATCTTCAAGCTGTTTCAAGCTCGACACGTAATGTGCTCGTGAAAGGTCCAAATCCTTTTTCAGTTGTTCCCCATAGACTCCTGCTATCTGCAGGACACTGTTTACCACATCATCGCTACCTTGCTTCAGTGACGTTAGCGAAACATAGCGCAGCAAATTTAGGACGGCCAGGATGCAGTCACTGTGGTCGAGCAGATGCGTCTCTTCACGGTCTGGTAGGACGCAAACGGTTCGCAAAATGCCGACGATACTGCGGCCACAAAACGGGTTTTCAGAATCCTCCGAAGACGGACGCCAGTGGTGAAGATCAGATCGGAAACGATCGACCAGGAAGCCGCGTATGCCAGCGTGCTCTTCGCCTTTCAACAGGCGGCAGTAGATCGAGCTCCTTGCGCGTCCATTAAATATTTTCAGGTAGCTACAGAAAACTTCGACAGCTTTCTGACGGGTGTCTTTCAGTGGGCAGGTAACCATTACTCTAAGGAGGCAGTGGAACAGTGCCGTAAAGGCGCTATTATCCAGGTCTAAGCTACTGTACTGGTCACACAGTTGCCTTGCAACCAATGCATTACAAAGACTGACTCCTTTGTCAACGACGTGATACGCTGGATGGGACAAGAGAAACATCACGTTCCTGAGGTTCTTTTCAAAGATGTACCGTTGCGAGTATACGTACGGTACAATGTCCGGCACAAGGAGTTTGGCGTACAAGAGATAGGCTAGTGTTGCGGGACAGATGTCGGAAATGTCCGAGGCCTGTTTGTCATCGCAGTTATCGTCCAAATCTGTGTCACAGGTAGCATGATCAGTCTTAGCGTCTTTGTGTGTGTCTGAGAAGGTCAGAGCTGCTAAATCAGACGACAAAAAGGCCATGGCACTAACTAGCTGCTTTACGCAGGTGCAGCTGTTGCTCTCTGGCTTTTCAGGAGGGCCGCACAAGTCTAGAACTCCACAGCGACCCAGGATGGCAAACAAGTGGTTCAGTAGCACTTTTCTCTTCTCCAGTAGATCTGGTTGCGCATTTCTCTCAGAGGCCCTTGCAAAACTGCTCTCCTGTATAAAAGGGTCCAAAAATGAGAGCACAGCACTGACATGGTCCGTGATCGTCTGTGTTGCAATGTCTGCATTCATCTCCGTCTCCTCTTCTGGAGGCTGCTTTTCAGGGTCTGGAAGTGATGCAAGGTGCCTTTCAATATGAGGCAGAGTCCACTTCAAGAAAGTCAGCTGTTTGTGTGGCAAGCTGAGGAGTATACTCTGAAGTCCTTGCAGAGTAATGACGAATACAGAGATCGACTTCACTTGCGATAAATGCATGACAAGAGAAAGCAAAACCTCTTTTGGCTTTCCTCGGTTGATAATCTCCTTGAAAACATAACGGATATCCTCTGTGCATACTCTGTCTTCACGACCTACGTCTTCTTCGAGTGCTAGTAGTGATGGGAGAACAAGATCCCAAGCACACTCGTAGATGAGCGCTCGATGCTGATCGTCGCACACAAGCGAGCGCGCGTTCGCAATATCCCCCGATGCTAGATGATCTCTGATGCTCCCAATGACGGGGTCGCACTGCGACGTCATTTTCGTACGTCAATACGCTGTAAAAGGAACGTTCACTGGTGCTTCATACTGCGACAAAAAAGCAAAGTTCCTTTCGGCGGCTACAGTTATGCTCTTGTTGCAACGAACAAGGCTAGCAATTAACGAGGACGTAATGCATACACACTACGCACCACATTGCTATACAAATATGTTACTAACCTGTTCGAAACGTTTTGCTATAAGGTAAAATGTTCCGGAAGCGCGAGAACATGAGTCTGGCAGACGCCATAACAGGACGGCAGAAATAAAACAGCCACTCGATATTTATGGCATTATACTTCAACAATGATAACACTAATAAACAAAAATTATTCATCAAACAAATAAATAATTATTTATAGAAGAATATACTTGATGTTCTTAGTACGTATGGTCGTATGGCATATTGCTCTGCACTGCTTATCCATTCCCTCCCCCCATCAGTGAGAATGGCAGCAATGGCAGCTCGGTAGCGATAAGGAGTGGAAGAATTTTACCAATTAGTTGCCGGGTTTTAGTGGCATGGTTCTGTTTTTGAGCGTGCGTTGCAGCAGCATATGGACATACCCTATCAACGTACATCTGTGAGCGGAACAATGTCTACCAAGAACGTGATAACCAAGGAGCTCAGCGGTCAGTACACATGAAATATCAACGCATGATATCAGTTCCTGACCTGTCAGCATGCAACGTTTTGGTCTTTCCGGTTTAGATTTTGGTTGTGCGCTATATTGATGGTTGTGTTATTTACAGCTACAAAGTGTAAAATTTCTTTAATGTGCATATCTGACATGTGGAGCGGATTACTAGAAAGAGAAAGAAGGAAAAATCCGGGCTCGTAGGATTTTTTTTTTTTTTTTTCTCTGAGCACACAATTTTCGTTTTTTTTTTTTATGTGTAGTTTCACTTTGCGTACGCTAATTCAACGTTGCCGCCTCTGAGTGCTTACCACGACTGAAGTGATACATTACAAGTAGGGGCTTGTATAGTTAAAAGAAATTTCTCCATAGGCGTTAGTTGCACACTCAACGAGCTTCCCGATTCTGATGAAACGGCCTTTACATGCGCACGTGAGGACACTTAGTAGTCTGAATAAAGTGCGACAGAAAGGCGTGTATGAAACTACCGTAAGTTGCATTGGGTTTCAAACAGAAGCCAGTTGGAATTGCACCTATCAGTGCATCGGAATGCATGCGGCGCAGGAGGGCGGTGATCGAGCTCCTACGATGGGGTTCTCCCGTCTACAGCGCTCGAATTCTTGTTCTTCGCGTGTTCTTTTTAGTGTTTCGGAGTCAGTGTCCTTTCCTCATTCTTCACTTTCCAGCGTGATGTGTCGCGTAACCTGTCGTTGGACCACTGGTTGTGTAAACAAATGGGCGGTTCTTTAGGCACGAGGGACACCCGGGGGACGTTTCCCGTTTGTGCAACTCGTTTGACCTGTCATGCCACCGGCCGAGTATCGAGGGCGACGCTGCGAAGTTCTCCCAACAACACATATCATTTGCATATCGAAGGGGAGAGAATGTGGGTAATACTGTACTTTACGCTCGCATTTGAAAGGGTTTTTATCGTCAAGCCAGTGTTTTGCGTGTAGTCAGGGGCCTATCTGCTCCATCAGTTCAAGGCTATACGTACTTAGTTTCCAATCTGCTGTGCAAACGTGGCTGTTCGATTGTCATTGAGCAGATTAGTGGGTAGGCTGTCTTGTTAGGGTTCAGCAGTTTAACGTCGTGACGATGTCTCGCAGACGACAGCCCATGTTCCCCGCGGAGCTTGATTTCCCACCAGCTTGGCAATAATATTTAGTGAGGGAAGAAACGGTAACAGGGTTACGCATGATCGGAACCTATATTGTCGTATGAGCAATGTGTCTGGCCCAACGTAAACCCACTTCCTGAGTTAAACTGAATGTTCTGGTTGCTCTTGCAGCGGTTTCCGAATGACATGACGTGCTCTTAGTGCAATTTTGAGCTTTGATATGGATGTCTTGTGCTTCCACACCCTGTTCTCACCTCAAGTTCACGGTGTGGGACCATAGGGACTTCTTACCATCGACCAGTACGAATAATGATCGTGCATGATAGTGTCTTGCGTTAAACCACCTGTGCTTCTGTTGGAGTTGACGTGCTCTGTTTAGAACCAGATGAAATGCAGCGTAAGGCTGATAGGGATTTTCATGCGACATATTGGGAAGGGTCGCAGGTCCTATCCTGCAACGGACGTCAGTTGCCGGGGTCTCATTCTTACAATATATCCGATGCGAAGGTCACTCTGTTGCGCTTCGTACGACTTCTGTCTTCCTTTCGGACGCCATTATGGTTTAATTGAACTCACTGGAATCTTTCGCAAGCCTGATATTGCCTCCATCTCAGCTTCGATTCGCTTGCGTGTTATTGCAATTGCCGCACGGTGGATTTGCTATGCGGCTCAGTGTGAGGCCATCCGCCGACTAATTTACAGAATTATTAGCTTTTTAACCAGAGGCTGTTGCGAAGAATTGAGGTCTTGCCACCGTCGAGATGGTCGTACCCACCAAGAAATAGACACGCTTCTTACAAGCGAGACTGATAACCGACTGGGGGAATCAGCGATGTCCGGTAAAAAGCGTCACTGCTGCACGCGATGGCTGTCGTCTGCTGTTTGCGCTCTGTCTAGATGTTTCACTTTCCATCCATTTTCGAACTGAACTTAGGTGCTAATTCAAAGTACGCCTCTTTTTTGTTTTAGTTATCTTAGGAAGTGGATAAGCTTTTGCGTGGGGGTGGCTAAGCATATGTAATATCAGCTTTCCCCGAAATTCATTGAAAGGTAATTAACAAAGTCTTGTTAACAGAACGTTCACAGTGCCATATGTGCTGCGGGGATAGTGGCATGACGTTACTGTAGGCATGATACTCTGTATAGAACATGAAGAGTGGCATACATGGTTTTGATTGCTTCCTTACTCAGGTAACGCTTAGTGTTATCATAATGTAGTATGCTTCAACTTAGCACGGTAAACATCACGCAGTGTATGTTTTCAAACATGTCTTTCCACGCGTTAAACGTTGTGGTATAGTATACAACTGAAAGTCTGTTCTGTCACTTTTTTTTTGTTTCTTTATAACCGGTTAGCCGCGTAGTGAGCTATTGTTATTGTTTTGACCTCGATTTTTATTTTCTATTCCACTTCAGAATGTCTGTTCGCATCAAATCGGTGATTGGCTGATAGTTTGAGAGGCTTACGTGGTCTAAGAGATTCAGCGTGCATTGTGTCGACCAATTATTGCCTTTGCTGTGGAGAACTACAAAGTATTCGAATTGTACTTGTGGAAATTTGTTCGGCAGCGGCGTAGTTCACACTGGGGATTGGAAGGTGGTGCGTTCGAATGCCACCACCGGCCGGCGCTGGGGTGTTCCTTGACTTCCCCTTGTTCCCGGCCTACCTTTCGGTTTTGGATGTCCAGGAGATTAGGATGTGGCTGTACACGGGTACAGAGTACAGTTGTGCGCATTGTGATGTGCATTTGGTAGCGTGCATCCATTTTTCATTTGCCGCCCCTAATCCATTGTTCCGAGACGACCCTGCAGGTTACCCTGGACGTCGTCTCCTCCACGCGTCGGCAACCTTGGTGAGCTGTTATGCAAATTAAGCGGAGTACGTGCGCCTGTTCTGACCCCCGCGACATCCGGAAGGTCCGCACAACATTCGCCCGAGTCGTCTTGTTACAGTCTGCCGCAGAAAGGATGGGAACGCTTCGATGACATCGATGACTCCTTGTAACCTTTGTTCCTTCGGAGTTAATGCTCCCACAGCTGACTTCGCTGACAAGGGACAACGTCTTCGCGAAGGCGGACCGCCCTTTCCCTCTAAATTTTGTCCGCCAGACGACAATCAAGGGACGACACTTCCAAATACGTCGCCTGTGTCTTCATGTACATTCGTATTCTGTTTTCGTTATTCGTACGGGTTTGCCGTGATGCAGCTAACAAGGCATATCAGGCACGCAAACAAGACGATGACTCACGACCGCTTACCTTCACGAATGTAACCGCTATTCCCTGTGCAGGAAGCAGTATTATGTTATCTCGGAATCGGAGGATATGACAGAGCTCTGTGTGTGTGTGAATCATTGCGTCCCCTTATGGAGCGAATTTTCGCTCGTTTGTTTTTACCTCGAGGCGGGCATTAAGTGACGAACACGTGTTTTCTGACGATGTGATTCGTCCGTTTCTGGAAAGAGCGCCGGAAGTTTCTGTCCGTTTTCGCCGAGTAGTCGAGCGCTGTTTCTGATTATGAGTCTGAAAAGAAGTGAAGGCGGAGACTGAAAGGTTGTTGGAGTAATAAAAGACGACCTTGCTTTCTGGAGCAAGCGAAAACGATAAATTCCGTTCATTGTTTTCCGCAGGGCGCTCCGGGTACACGTACAATGGACCATTTAGTTTCTCTTTCATTTTTCTACATTTTTTATTTGTAAGCATCCCGTTGTTTGTAGGCAGTATATATTTATATTTTACCGATTCCTTTTGTCTTAATGGACGGCTCTGTTACGAAGAGCTGGCCGAAGAGGAAGCAATCCAGGGGTCGTTCTGATCAGTCTTTCGTGTTTTTAGTTCGTTCATAACATATTTATGCAATGAAATCAACATTTCACACACACACAAATCAAAATGGTGAGTTGACATTTGGGGTTCGTACACTGGCTCGAACATAGATGGTAACGAGCTCAATTTAGCTTTGACTCTTCTCAGACATACATGCCACAATAGTACCCTTGTGTAACGTAGATTTCATTGTACACTTTCCGTCTGCTTTCGATGTGTATTCCATCTGTTTAGAAGTAAAACAGATGGAAAGGGTACAGACATAATATGGCGGGCATTCTAGACAAGAAGACACTGTCGCCGTTCATTAACCTCTTCAGTAACTTGGAAAGCGCCATGGAACGTTTGGGTGAGTGTTTGGTATGCACTGTCGTCTGCGTTCGCCTCCACGCTACGCTGACACCGGCTGCGCGGGGATGCGGAGGAGGAAACTTTTCGCCGTCGTCACTTGCGTTGGTGGTTGTGTCGCCGCTTGTCTTCTGTTCATGTGTCCAGAATACGACGATGCGTTTGCGATGTGTTCCCTGGAGGCGGGGCTCGGTCTCGCTGCTCTCCGCTTCTTCCCTGGGCTCGCTGTCCGACTTGAACGGTAACTGCCCTTAGTCGCTGTTTGATGCCGCGAGTGTGGGGGTGTCCCTGATGAACTGGTGTCGGTAGTGCCAGGCGTGTACGGCGCCAACACACTTGTGGATTTCCTCGTTTTATTCCTCATTTTCTTTTTTTTTTTTTTGGGCCCCTTGTATGAAGTGTGTGATGACCTGTAATGTAAGAATACTCCCGGGGAGGAAAGTGTGGGAGAAATGAGAGGCCAGATTGTGATCGACTCTTCAATTACCTTTGACAGCAGCTCCGTCTGATTGATGGGATGAGTTCAGTTTGCTAGTGGTATTTGTTTGAAGCGACGTCTACCGTGGAAAGAGGGAGAGAGAGAGAAAATAAACTGTATTTTGAACGAGTTGTTGGGGCAGGTACCTTTATTTGGAAAAGCTAACTTTTGTTTAAAAATTCAAGAAAGGTGTGAGGTATGAGCCCCCTTTTCAGATTCCGCAGCTCATTGCTTGACTCGCGTTCGAAGTTGTTGCCCTGTGGAACTGCCATAAGTTTAACTCAGTTTGTGTCTAATATTTCCAGGTAAAGTAAATTACACCCAAAGTATTTTGATGATATAATACTTCGTTTGTAAGTGAACCCTTGGGCCACACCTTGGGAACAAGATGTACAGCCCAGTTTCTTTGTTTGAAATTTACTTTCCGTTAGCTTTTACTAGCACTTCTCGACCGGCTACATGAAGGTGTATTTTTTTTTTTTATTCATTGAAGTTGTTTATTGTCTGAATGACCTTCTTTCAGACGGCATCCGTCACGTTCTGGACCGCAGTGTGAAAGTGTCGTTCAAGTGCATGGTGCGTTTGGAAGTGAAGCCTGAGAAGACTGAAAATAGAGTGCTTGTAAGTAAACCTCTTTCACAAATGGACCCAGAAAGGCCTTTAATGTACAGCACACTTTCTGGGACATCTTTCTAGCATCTTTCTGTGTTTTATGACGGCAGCCTACCAATGTTTCTATGCATGAGAAGGTAGTAAACAGGTGTGTAAACTGGTCAGTGTGAAGTCGCTGTGTAAGAAAGACTGATTCGAAAGTGAATATCCTGCTGACCTTTGTTGATGCCTTGTTGAGTCGAATGGTGATAGCTTGGGTTGTAAGCAGTTCACGAGTTCATAGTATTGAGCTGTAGTTAAGATGTATTAAAAAGAAATCAAACAGTAAAGGAGCTGTATGGTTCAGGACGCAGAAGGACATGATTTTTAGAATTTGTCATGTTGTAACATTCAAAACAAGTCATACTTCATCCAGAACTGCAGTCTTCAACTTTATTGTCTTCATCTCCATCCTACCCCCTCTTCATTGCCTGCTACAAGCATGGCACATTACTCAGTGCATTAGAATGTGTGACAGCATCTTAAGACACACTCCTGGTGAGGGGCAGTTGTCTGCTGGTGCCTAGAAACACCTTTTTATATACGGTGGATTAATTTTTGCAAATGGCTTAGTCAGTCTCCCCCAAGAACTTTCGAAATAGATCCTATTTCAGGATTTTTGTGGCAGGTTGACCTTCCTAATTTCAAAGAAAAGATTAATTTGCAAGTTAAATTTTTTTTTTATTTCTTTAATGTAATGCAGCATGAATAGCAATACATTTGTAGTGATTTGTTACAGGGGACAGTGTGTCACATTTAGATGTTTAAGTTCACAGCATTAACGCTTTGTGAGCAGGGCTGTTTCCCGCCTCTTGTTATCGGCGAGTGTTGATAACAAGTGCAGCACAAGAGGGGCAGGGGACTTTTCAGCAATGCGCCCTGTGGCACTGTGGCACAGGGGCTTGTTTCTCCAGGGCGGATTCTGCTTAGGCTGCTTTTTTGCGCTTTTCGCTTTGGCTTAGGTA
This sequence comes from Ornithodoros moubata, assembly GCA_029532675.1. Lineage (NCBI taxonomy): Eukaryota > Metazoa > Arthropoda > Arachnida > Ixodida > Argasidae > Ornithodoros > Ornithodoros moubata. Next base: position 17,226 of record JARGYV010088962.1, read on the forward strand.
AATAAATCGGTATGCTGTAACCTTGCTGGTTTGGCTGTGCTTCCTTCTGTGGCGAGTGAATGCGGGACCCCCGAGATGTGGGACCGGCTGCCTGCCGGCCTGGGTCGGAGTCGGTTGGGTTGGCTGTTTTTCCCACAGTATATAGGTACATATATTGTTTCATAGCCAATGACTTAGTCCACCGACTCTGCTTTATATCCTTGTATGTACAAAGAAGAAAAAATTTTTCTTTCAGCACTCTTGAGTAAATGAGGTGAAGCATTGCACCGCTTAAACATTATGCACTGCTAATACTGCTTTCAAAAGCTTGTAAAAATTAATGGCACCTTTTACCGCAAATTTTAAGACCTTAAATTTTTTATTCAGGGTTGTTGCTTAGAGGTGTAGCATGATGATACGTAACAATCAACATGGCTACATGGTGGAAGAAATGAGAACCTATAGCTGTTTGCATGAGGGGTGTACATGTTGCAGTTGTTATGGAAGCATTGTCAGCCCAGTGATGGAATGAAAAAGACTCGAGTTGATTCCTACGAAAGGCCTTCCTCTTTGCAGCCGAGCGTGCTGGGATGCTACACTGAGTTTGTCACGCTCGACTGATCACTGCTGATTCATGATACACATACTTGGAGATGCTTGTCCTTGGCTTGTCTGTATGTGTCAGGATAAAGTTAGACTCTTCTATGGGTTCTTGTGACTTTTGTTTGAAAAGGGAGTTGTGTAACAACTAGTAGAAATGACCCAAGTGCAAGGTAGAGATTAATTTTTCTATATGTAGTGCCTTAAAAATTAGAAGTGGCTGACGAAGAGTCATCACATATCTTGCGAGGAACTGCAAAGTAGTTCTTGGGATCAGGTATTGAAGGAGTGTTCAGCTTGTATATAATAGTTAGGAGTGTAGCATTTCAACTGTGGTGTAAAGGAACCTTTCTCATGAGTAACGAGGGCTCCGTAGAAGGTTTGGTATAGGAATTGTCGCCACTGAGTTTTTAATCTGCTCTGAAAAACTAGTACATAAATTTCCTTCCTGTTGCGTAGCTCTGTCATGGGGCTTTAATCATCCTAGACGTTATATACGTGGACATCTCAGTTTGGTTTCAAACTGTTTTTTTAATGAGTTGTGGTATGGTCACGGAGGTCATAAACGGCTTGAATTTGCCCTAGATATCGGAGCACTTTTTGCAAGTGCATTTGTAGTGGTCTGAGTACTCTAGAATAATGTAATGTGTGGCTCATACCATAATACAGTCCAACAACACAATGTGTTAGTTCACATGTCAGAGTAGGACAACCAGTGTGCATTATTGCCTATGATAGATAGATTCTACTTTGCTAAAATACACAAAAAAAGACAATTATTGTAAGCAGTCTTGTGGTACACGTCTAGAAATACTGGTCACATTGAGTGAGCCAGCTGCCAATATGAGGCACCCAACAGGCCCTCCCTGCTTTTTATAATATTGATATGATTTTGATTATCCCTTGGCATCATTAAAATAATGTACTCCTATAACAGACCCAGATGTATAGTTTTCAGCGGTTGTGCAGTTTTACCAGTTCTAAACTAGATATACCATGAATGCACATTTTCTGTACAGGCTTTGATTGATGTGTACAGTAATGCTCTCATTTGTTGACAGCAGTGTTTGTGAAAACAGAACACACATTGTGCATTTCATTTTGAAGTGTGTTGACATCGAGGTGACAAGAACACAGTCTTAATTAGCCTATACTGACAACCTCTGTTACGTGGATAATTTGATGCAGAGACTACTAACAATGTTATAGTGTAAGGTTACTTAAGAGCTTGCACATCTAATGAAATCTGTTTCTATTTACCTTCTTTGTAGCTGTCTTCCTCTATTATATATCGCAGTACTGTCACGGTACAAAGTTCATATAGAGGATGTATGTGTTAGTAATCTTCTGTCTCTAGATGTTAGCACAATATTTGCTACAAATGAGTCATTGTGCCTCTTGTTGAGCTGTCACCGAGCACCTCATTTGCTTGGCTGCGTTTCTGAGGGTCACACATGACTGCTTACTGTGTGCTACAATGAGCTGAGCACTTACATGTAGCTTGCTCTGGGACATTTTTGTTTGGTGACTGAGTAGAAATCATTGTTCTTAGTCATTACTCCATTATACTTTAGAAGCCTAGTGTATACATAGTCAGGTCTTGTTACATTGAAGCGCATGACAGCCTCGATTGAGTAGACAGCGTGTAATCTATTGAGACAACCTGTAATCCTTAAACAGGTGTGTGAAGCCTCGACTGGTTTTCTGAGACAGAGTTGTCTTCTGGCGTGCTGCATATTCTTTGCTGAACTCAGGTTTGCCATATATGTGTGTGTGTTTTTTTTCCCCTGTATCCTCTAGTGTGCGTGCAACATGCCGCCAGCCTTGGCAGGCAGACCGCACGCCTCCCCCTGTTAACGATACACCACCACCACCACCACCTCTAGTGCAAATGACCATTCATGACGATGTCGTGTCCAAAACGGCAGTCGTCTAACGACAACCACAATTTTTAAAACTCAAATCTCGCTGATATATGTGAAATATTTTATGTACAAGCCTTTTCTGAGCTCCTTGATGAACTAAAGCATATTAGACTGAATGAAAACCTTTGTATGCTTTTTTTTAAAGTAAATGAGAGGGAAGATGATGTTGCTTTTCCTGAGCTATACTATGCTACTTAGCTAGCTACTTTTAGTTAACAGTGTACCGGTACTTAGCTGTCCAAGCTTAACACTGCGACCTACTTTTGCTCTCACCGATATTGGAGAAGTTTTTGCCTGGTATTGGGATAAATTCTTGCCCGCTGTGTATATGTCAAATGTTTATATACAAGGTGTTGATGGCATTCTATGGGGATATGCTTACACCTCAGGAGGAAAATTGTACGCTGTAAGAGCACATAGCCTAGCAGATTGGGAAGTGCCTTTTCTGGCACAGAAGCAACAAACATAGCGGCAGATTCGTCTATGGCCCCCTGGCCATTTGCCAGCTTTTCAGCCAAGGTTAAAACACTGGCGAAAAAGACTGCCATTGTCAATAAACACTGTGCTCTGCTGGGGGTACAATCGTTGAGCAGCCAACCAGATGGCTAAGGCTGGGACCTGGGCAATCTGGCGTAGCAATCTCTGGAATTGATTGCCATACAACAGGAAGATTTGCTGAAACTAGGCTGAAGATGTGAAGAAAGAAAGCGAAATATATAAAAATTAAACGTCCAAATCTATATTTATTTCAAGTGTGCAAAATATTACTTCTACTCTTTACTTGATTGTCTGTATCTATTACCAGTTTCCAGGGAAAGTAGAAAAATTTGGTTATAGAGTAGCCTCAGTTAGTTTTTAGAACAGTCATATTTATAAGCATTTTTATTTTAAAAATGAAGAGAATAGTTTTCAAAATGGAAAGGTTATCTTGGCTTAATTACAGCATATATCAGGAACGAAGTATTCTGCAAAGAAGTAACAGGTTTACGGCCATCAGTAGTAAGTGCCCTCTCCAGGGCCCTGTCAGGAAAGCAGGGAAGATTAATGCATAATTCTTTTTGCTGTTAAGGTAGCAGCCTGCTTGACTGCTTTTTGGGAGGAAACATCACTCCTCTTGACATTTTTCTTTTGATTAATCCATGTCAGATCCTACATGTAGTTTGTATTTTGTAATTTGTTATTGCGGATTCGGCTTCTACTATAGCGTCGGCACAGCTGCTTACTGGCAGAACCAGTGTCTGGGTTTGTGAGCCATACACATGAAAGAAGATAATTCATGCCAGTTTTTTTGGCCGACTTTTTTCTGCATAACAACTGCAGTTCCAAGTTTTCCAAGTGTTACTGGAAATTTTAAGTAGCACTTTGGCCACTGCATATATCTTTGACAGAGGCAATCGGTCTGCCTGTTATAGATGAACAATGTGAAAGGAGGCAAGCTAGCTGGTACCAACGAGAAATAGGCAACTTGCTCCGAGTTTGTGAAGAGAAAGGATGTGAACAACGAAGAAGTTCCCTGTGTCATGTTACCTATTTCTCTATGCCTGTTACAGTCTGAGTAACATTTAGAGTAACAATTATACATGTGAATGTTTGTTAATCGTATATAACCTTCTGTGCATTGAGATGTACAATGAGTTTTTTGTTTCTATTCCTTCAGGCTTTTTCATCGTGTAGGTTCTTCATTCTCACTGCCAAAGTTCCCACAAAGGTAGCTACCTGCTCATACCTGCATGTTCACAGAAATTGAGCGAAACATCATAGTAATGGCATACTTAAACAGACTACAAGAACAGTTTACATACACATAGCTTGTATTTTAGAGTATGTCATAGTGGTTGCAGGCTAAGACTTGGCCTCTTTTACCTACTCTGTGCAGGTTCTCACCCGATGTGAATGTTTTTTGTTTTTTTTCCAGATCGAACATTCCTTTCATTACCTAGAAGTTCAGAGCATAGAGAGTAAGAAGCCAAATCAAGTAAGATAAACTGAACCAACTGATAAACTGATTGCATGAGAATTGATCACCAAACCTGTAATCTTTCATCACCCT
>JARGYV010088971.1:0-11520 GCA_029532675.1 Ornithodoros moubata
TCTATCATGAACGATAGATTCAGAAACCACTTTGAAGAGATGGGATTCTTAGCGAAGCCCAGAACAGGTTCCGAACAGGATGCACAAGCAGCGATAATATCCTTACGTTAAGTCAAGTGGTTGATGTGGCTCCCTCAGACAACCGGGAGCTCCACTAGCATTTCTGGACATCCGAAACACTATGCGACCGTACACCACACCAAAAGCTATGGAACAGACTACACCAAACTGTACAATCCTCTACCGTTTAGGAGAACACATGTCGACTGAAGTACTACTGCTAGCGGGCTTGAGACAAGGCTGCCCGCTGTCTCCAATGGTGTTCAACATATATATATAAACAACATGCTGGTAGGCCCCAGGAATATTCTTCTCAACTCTCACAAAAGATGCAAAATTGGAACAAACAAAAACTCGGTGCCTAGCTTTCGATGACGACATTGTACTCCTCTTAAACTCTCAACCAAATATGCAAGAACAATTAGACATCTGTGACAACAGTGGAACGGCTGACAGCCTCAAATTCAGTGAAGCGAAGACACGATGTATGGCGTTCCACGTTAGGGATCCCTCATCCCTGAGCCTAAAAGGAAATATCTCAGGCAAATGCAAGTAGATACAGGTGCTTGGGCGTCACTGCCCAACTGGGGCAATGGTAACTGCCCCGAGGTGACCCATGCCAATGACGTTATCGCTTAACGACCCTCAAACCTTGAAGGTGCTTGAGAGAGACCAATACGCGATAGGGAAGTGGCTTCTGAGAGGCAGCTAAGTAATAGCCAACCTGACGGCGACTGGAGACATGGGCTGGCTGATCTATCAAGAGCGGGACACGCAGCCTAAACTCAACTATCTGAGTAAACTCTCCCACCTTCCAGACACCCATTATGCCAAGAAAATCTACATAGACATTTGAAACAGAGGAATCAAAACTTAGTGGATTAAAAACATGTCAGCTCTGGACAGAATTTACAGCCAGGGAACCAGATGGCACATACGCAAGTTCAAGATAGAATGGGCAGGAACGGTGAGAAAGGAAATCACAGCAAAGGAAAGAACCCTCCGGCAACAAGCCGCGTGAAAGAGGAGGAGTCCGCAACTCTATGCAAATCATAAGGAAGCACAGGCACCTGACTTACAGTATAGAGGGGATAGAGAGAGTTTACTGCTATTCCAGTCAAGTACGGGCATACTCCTAACTCAAAAAAGGAGAAACGAATTATTCGGCGACACCAGCGCCATTTGCCTCCTCTGTGCAAAGGACGAGGGGAACCTCGAACACATCTTTTCCCACTACGATGCGCTCAAGGACCTGAGGACACGAAAAGAGCCAAAAGAGTTCGCGGGTGGAAATACTGACGTGACCCTAGGTCGTGTCGAGGGCACCCCCATTCCAACTGAAGCGGTGAGCGCAGCCAGCTCAGGAAAACTGAGCGAGGGGCAAACCATCAGAAACAAGGCAACAATGACCCCTTCCAGCTAGCACCAATTGCCACCTACGAGAGTGGGAGCGACAAGCAAGAGCGGTGACGGTGACAGCAAGTGTCTCGACTCTGAACGTGGAGTGACAATTTGTGACAGTTTTTCATAGTGTCGTGAACAATTTTCTTGTCAATCTCTCCTGAAGTGCTCGCCAGAGCTCCCACCCTCTCTTAAAAGGGGTTAGGAACTGGAACTAACAAGCTAACTGACTGGCAGCACTATCCATCCAATCGGGCCCCAGACAGCACCGGCCCGACTGTAAGTCGATTCCTATACTTTTCAACTGCTGGTTTGGGGAAAAGGGGTCAACTTATATTTGGGCAAATGTGGTAGCTAAGCTCTATATTGGTGAGACTCGCATCATATGAGTTGCGCAATTGTCCAAAACGAGAAAAATCTCGCATCCTTTTCGGTGCACGTCGTCATATAGCTCTTTCAAGCATAGGTAATATCTCTAGTCGTCCAAGCTTTGTGGTTAGCAACGTACTTCACAGGAAGTCATGAGCGATCTTTGGAACATTGTGGTTTTGTACTTCTCCCAATCACTAATGGCACATGCTCACTGGACCTGCCTATGTTCACGCAAAGTAAGATGGTCAATCTCTGCTGCGACGGCGGGAAGCAAAGTAAGCATTCTCCTTTTATGTCCAAAGTCTTCTTGGGCACGATTTGGAAAAAAAGTCCCAATTCATCACCACTGTAGATATCTGTCGTGTCATACCTTATCGTGACGTCAGAGGAATGAGTGGAGATCCATGCAATAGCGTCCTCTTGATTAACTGAGCGACTCTCTGTTTTAAAAGTTTTTCTGGCGATATTGTGATGCTCCTTGATATGTTGTAGCCAACCAGTACTTGCTCTGAAATGTTCAGAGCTCAGGGTACACGCAAAACTGTGCTTTTTGCTGCAACACCGTACCATTGGGCAGATCAACTTTAGCACCTGAATCAACAAACCAGGTGAAAAATGCATGTCCCGCTTCTTTCCCTCTTCTGCCTCCTTGTTCCACTTGTTCATATATGGAAGACTTCCTTTTTCTAAACTTTTTCACTGCAGATGCGCTCACGATTCCTTTGCTTTCATGATGTTTCGGCTGTTCTTAAGAATTGTAGACAGCGTACTTGAAGAAATCACACACTCCTTGGCGACTTCAGTCTTCTTCATCCTACACGATATGGCTTTTTTCATTGAAATTTTTTCCTCCACAGACAGAACTTTCCCCTTTTGGCATCCACTACACATGGCAACAAACCTGGTTGTGTTCTGCGTATACAGTGTCTGCTTTCGTTTCCGTTAGCAGTGGTTCTGTTATGCCACATGACTATACTGCCTGGAGGTCCGATTGCTCTGGGTGTCATCCCACTAGTCAAGGTTGATGCTCCTTTGTTCAGTAGAGGGAATTACACGTAAAGAAAAGGCGCTAGTTTGACCTGTATCTGTCAAAGCCATGAGTTGCACAGCTCATACAATGAATGCATTGTTTCTCTTGCTAATTTTTTTGGCAGAGGTAGGAATTTTGGTCACCATACCAGACTTTTGTGAGAGATTAGTTTCCCTTTATCAATAGGCAAACTTGAGATTGTTTTGTTGCAACGAGGTTGGTAATACATTGAACTCCATGGGAGATCGACAGAGGACACAAATCTTTCCCTTGTGACGCAAATTTCGTTACATTGCACTTTCGCTGTATCGAGGTTCGACTGTATTTGAACACATTTACCTTGTGTTTTCCTTTGATGCCGTAACATAAACAAATGTTCTATGAACAAATTACAGGTACCTGTCCACATGATGTCGACACCAGGCATCAGCTTGAGTCCAATAGTGTTGAGGTACTCAGAATTTTGTACATTAGGGACAGCTCTGGCTGCGCAGTACTCTGTAAAATGCAACAGAAAAGAGGTTAATTTCCAAGTGTCTCCTCTTGGTTCCGTCATTTTTCTCTGTGCAATTTGAATAGACAAGTTGACAAACTCCCAGAGCAGTACACAGAACTATGAGAGTTGTGACAAAAAAAAAAGAATTCAAACTGTTTGTTCATATCATACCTGTTGGACAAAAAATGAACTTTGGCTGATTCAACTCCTGGTAGATTTCATTGGTGATGGAAACCTGAGCATGTGCGAAGGACTGGAAGACTTCCTTGTCAGTCTCACTAATTTCAGGCTCAATGTCATCAAAAAGGAGTGCAAAAGCATTGCATCCAAACTGTGCAACCTATACAGAAAACACACAGAACAAAATGAACTGTGTACGTACCACCACCTGTTATGTGTCAACATGCCAAATGAGCTGCTTCATAATACATTGATAATCATTATTATGGAACTAAAATGTAACAAATTAATGGTCAAAAACTGATGCTGTGCATAATTTAAGTAATTGTATATGATTCTAAGCATGATCGTTAAGCTGCAGGATATGTTATTATTGCGCGTCTTTTATCAGTCTGCTTCTTTTAGAAATTACCAATGCTGAAAACTTCCACATTTCATAGTAATTATCACTTCTGCAATCTGCAAAAAAAAACGACTGCTGTTCTATCTCAATCAACAACTCCAATGAAAATACCCCATGACTAGCACAAAGTTTTGCACGAAGTTCCATAACAATTTAATCAATCTGAGCACAGAGGAAACAGCTCTGCTATGCACATCATCTAGCAGAAAGACCACTCCCCTCAATCAGACACCCTCTTGATTGACTTACTTGTTCTAACTTTCGTTTCAAACAGGACACCTCTTTCGAACTGGAGTACGTGATATCAAGTCCCGGTGACAAGGCATAGTAGAAGGATATCCCATTTTCCTTAGCTGCCTGAATCAGGTTTGTTAGATGCTCTGCAAAATGCACAAATGCTGCTCAATATTTTGGGGAGCATTATCAACTTAGCAGCACCTGATACTGAAAAATTTTCAGACATACCAGCCTCTTCAACTGTGTACAGTTCCCGCCAGTAAGCTCTATGCTTGAAGTCATCTTTAGGAGCATACATGTACGTGTTAAGACCTAGTTTTTTCATCCTGGACGAAAGAATAAAAGCGATGAAACACCAGAATAATCACTTCTAATTGCTCATTAGAATACCCCTCCAATCTAATTTAGTAGAGCTGTTTTGAAAAATGATACTGCTACTAAGTATACTAGCACTTAGTATTGTTTTCTGTGCCACATGTGCACGTTGGACAATTCTGGGAATTTCCCTTAAAGAGGTAGTGACAGTTAAATAAATATGTCTCTTTGTACCACACCCCAGAATATCAAGAAAAAAAAAGAAGCGTTTTTTTGCATGGTGTAATTACCAAGATACAACAGATTAAAGTAACAGTCACGTGATACTATGACTGTCGCAACCGTACGCCCATCGTTGACCGGCGTGCATGTGTACTGTCAGGAGAAGACAAGTTTTGGGCTTGTTTTACAATGTGTCTATGAGGCTATTGTCACTAAAATTTGGAATGCAAGCATCTATGAATAAATAGAATCTTTTTTTTCTTTTATGGACAGAAGTTGGGATCAACTCTCGCAACCCCTTGAAGTGATTAATTTTTCCTTGAAAAGTACCTCATTTTAGGTAAGTGTTCACATTCAGAGCCACGAAACGAACTGAGGGATCAGATTCAAATAACGATAAATGAAACATGCTCCATCCACTGCAGCTGCTCAATGTTTCAAACATAGAAATTATGACAATACTTTTCAGAGCTCCAGACACACAGAGAGAGAGAGAGAAAGAGAAAAAAAGACTGTGCAGAACAAATTAAATTTCAATGAATGCTCTAGACCAGCAATGCATGTTATACATACCTTTGGAACAAGTCCCTTCTCTGCTCTGTAGTCCATGGCCGTCCATAAAATCCTGCAACAAATCAGTAAATTCCAAAAATTAATTTAGTGGTTTTCTTTTCCTACAAAAATTATGAGCAAAGTTGCTGGATAAGATACCAGCATATCTTGCTCTTAAGTTGCCCCACACGCTCAAAAGGTGATACGGCAGGAAAATTGCACCTGACAAAAATTTTGCTTTCAGCAAACATGTATAGCTACCACAACCTTATTTAAGCTTATAAAGTACTCTGCATTTTGTGCCTTCTGTTTCTTTCTAGTGCAATGAAAATGGTAGCAGAACCTGCATGGACCTCTCTATGCTCACTGTGGACAGCAGTGGCCACAGTAATCACTAGAAGTGCCTGGATAAAAGCACTAGGGTTCTAGAAGCGGAAAAATAACATCATCTGTGGATACAGAACCGCTTACAAAATAATAAAAATAATAATAATACATTTAGGGTTTGCAACACCTGACACTGAACGTTCAACTTGTCGAAATGTTGTGTTTGTTCGATTTCCCTCTCTACAGTTGCTTTAGCCCTTGGTTGTCCTAACTGTAAATGTGTGTTCCTGGTAATGACTATTAATGACAACACATTATGTGTTTAGTCGTTGCATTTTCCCTTGCAAGCATGTTGCCCCCTTGTACCGAACTTCCCGCAGAACCAGAGGTACTTTCAACATGTTTTTCTTTCTTATTTCTTTATCAACACCTCTCAAGTGCATTCCTTGCCTGCCTTTCATATTCAACCCAAATGTTGCCAGTATCATATCAAATGTGTTGTGTGGCAAACACTCATAGTTCAGCGTTACCAAGGTGAATACTGTACCTAAGTCAACTTTTTTCATGAGCTTCAAGCTGTTTTTTCAGCGTCTGCCACGCTTTCAACTACTGAATGTATCAGAATCTAGGCACTGCAAATCCCCCGTAACCTCTTCTCTCTTCTGTTTAGTTTTGAACAAGTTAGCAACAAAGGGCAAGGGTGGGTTGCATTTTGACAATTTACATGACCACAAGTGTCAGGTTGAATGAGTGCTGGTTGTTTTTTATGTTTACATTGAAATGTCAGGAACAATCTGAAACAGGAAGGAACCGAAAGAGTTTTTAATTGCAGGCTGGGTCAACCATGAACGATGAATTTTGATATTCTGTACTAATCTTATGTAATTTCGGAGAAAAGAGGTTATTTGACTGCAATTTGAGATTTTGAATTACTGGATTCCAAATCTAAAATTTTGAGCAGGGGATACTGTGATACACCCTTTTAGTTCCAGTAACTTGATGATTTCGTTGCTTCTTCTATGCTAAATTTCAGTGTTCATCCATAAAGCGCTTGAGGTGCAATGATGCTCTGGCACTCCTAATATATATTTTCAGGACCTGTTCGTAGGATCCAGAGTCTGGATGGAACCCCATGAAGCATGAACTAGAATTTAACTGTTACCATGTAAGTCATGCCCTATGGGGTATCAATGCCCGGATACGTGTTCGCTCACAACAATAAGATCTAGTACAGTGGTCACTGTCTGCATCTTCGAAAGAAATCTTCATAAGCTGCATTTTGCTAATAAAAAATTGCACAGAGTGCATCCACTCATACAGGTACAGGAGCCCTGTTTCATGTCCCTGTTCAGGGTTTAGTGCCGTCTAGAATACACTAACACGTGCTCAGAAACCGTCCTTCTCCATACACAAATAGCAGACATCATGTATGGTTGTAAGCAGTTTAAAAGAACTCTTCACTTTTCCAAGCAACTTAGGAGCTTCAAGCTCTTTATGACAACCATACTGTATTATGTATTACCATATGTAAACTTCGTTCATAATTTCGTTCCATACTTCGCGCTCCAATTTACTTTTTGTGAGTAAAGGGTTTAAGGTTCCTTTAATGCAATATATCCCTGCAATATATAATACTCTTAAACCTCGGTTGTAGCCATCATATGTGTCAGCAGACGGTACGAAAGTTTCGCAGTAGTTGCGAACGTTATCAGCTCACTCTCCTCAATTGTAAAAAAAAAAAAAAAGCTTTTAATATCTACGACTCAAACGCACCAAGAATCCGTAGGTCACTGCCTGGGCTATATGGCCTACATACACTTTTGTAAAGCGCCGAGACAAACAAACAGCACGAAGTCTAACTGAATTTACAAATTTCGCGAACGGCAACTTAACGGTCTAATCCGCTCGAAACGCGGAGACTATTGATGTATTCTAACAGCTCGATTTGACTACAGGTAAACTTCATATTAGCAATAGTATATGTTAACATTATAGTTTCCTAAAGCCCAATGGCGCCATCAATGTTTCCAAAGGAGTCGGGTGACGTTCGTATGGTTGCAGAGAATATAACGAAAAGTGTATTCCTGGGGAGAAGTAATGATGGTGAATGTTCCTTACCTTCGACAACACCACAGATAAAATTTTGATTCCTAGAGCTGACGCTACTTGATGAGTCCACCGACGAGTTCTCTTCGCCCATTTCCACACTTTTTTGTCCCTCTCTCTCTCGAGTACGTACCCCCTTGGAAAGCTATCACCATCACAAGCACCAGGGCATCTTCCACTTATCAGTTTTCTAAAGGCGAAAAAAATGAATTACATGGTTTGTTCAAGGCAATCTTCAGTAATTCCTTTCGCCTTCGACCAGCCCCTAACAACAAAAGCCCAAAGAATCTCGAGCACAGCTTAGTTCGTTGGCCGCTGGGCGCCGCAACCATAGAGTTGTCTCTTTACTTCCTTACTCGCTTAATTCAAAGAGGATATAGTCTGAAGCTGAACATTCAGCAATACCTTAGAATTTCAGTAGAAAAGCGCATAACGTAGTGAAAAAGTACTAAAATATGTCACTATGCGTTTGTTTGCTACTAGCAGTTGCAGGTAGGAGCGGAGTCAGCCTACGCCCGTAGGACGCCCGTGGTCTCCGGTTGGCAGATGGCCCAAGTTCGCACCGTCAAATGCCGGCAGGTAGGCGGCGAGCGACTGTCTTCGTTGCGCTACTAATCCAACCGATCCGGCCAATCTAGTCTATAACTCATCGCCGTCCTTCTGATCCACAGGGGGGCTTGCAACTGCCATTTTTGTAACCACCCTCAAGCGGTCGCTTGTGGCAAAATCGCCATTTTGTCGTGGTCGTGCGTCATATGAAACGTCATTATACGTCACGGATGTCGCCGCGACGCCGCGACCCGCAATCAGCCGATCTCCAGACGTCTGCCTATCCTCTTTGTCCAACGTTGGTTTTGTTATTTCCTAGTGGAAATCTTACTAATGGTTGCTTGTTGCTGTCAAGGATGCTCAAACCCATCAACAGTTGTTTGTAAATCATCTGGAATAACGAACCACCTTTAAGTAAATGCTTTCTTATATTTCCTGTCGAGTTTAACTTTCTATCTATAGGAAACTAACCTAAAAAAATGCACTGTCAAGGCGTGAAGTTTCGGAATCGAGCCCTCAGAAGCATGCTAGCGCCGCTGCGCGGCCGGAAGTTATACGCGGAATTAGGGACTAGAGTTTTCTGCTGGAGAAACGGCGCAGTTCGGACTCCTCCTTTCTCATGTCCTTTCTCCTCCCTGGCGGCATTGGTGGCATCGTCATCGTGGTGGCATGGTTTCCTTCTCCCATGACGCGTAGCGCGATTTCGTTCATTGACACGTGTGTTCCGTATGGTTTAGCTGATCTTAGAATTCTGCGCTTTCAACGTAAATCAAACGATGGCTGAACACGTCTGTGATACTCCGGCGACGAGCGTCGAAGAAAGGATCAAACTCGTAAGTCGCAATCTCCAGGAAATCTTGGGTGATGCAAGAATGAATGAAATCATGAAGCAGCGAGACCTCAAGATCTATTGGGGAACGGCCACTACAGGAAAGCCTCACGTCGCTTATTTTGTGCCCATGTCCAAGATCGCAGACTTTCTCAAGGCGGGTTGTGAGGTGACAATTTTGTTCGCTGATCTCCACGCTTACCTGGACAATATGAAGGCTCCGTGGGAACTTTTGGAGCTTCGAGCGCAGTACTACGAGCACGTTATAAAGGCCATGCTTATCTCGATCGGGGTGCCGTTGGAGAAGTTGCGTTTCGTCAAAGGGAGCACCTACCAGCTGAGTCGAGAATTTTCGCTCGACGTGTACCGCCTGGTGTCAATGGTGACGGAGCACGACGCAAAGAAGGCAGGAGCTGAAGTGGTGAAGCAAGTGGATCACCCCCTTCTCAGTAGCATGCTCTACCCTTGTCTTCAAGCACTCGACGAAGAATACTTACATGTAGACGCACAGTTTGGAGGCGTGGACCAGAGGAAGATTTTCACTTTTTCTGAGAAATACCTGCCACAGTTGGGATACGAGAAACGGATCCATTTGATGAACCCCATGGTACCTGGCCTTTCTGGAGGCAAGATGAGTTCTTCTGAGGAGGACTCCAAAATTGACCTGCTCGATGAACCCTCTGCCATAAAGAAGAAGCTTAAAAAGGCCTTCTGCGAGCCTGGTAACCTAGAGGAGAATGGCGTGCTCGCATTTGTCAAACACGTCATTTTCCCACTGAGTCACGGAAAACCAGTGGTTCTAGAACGGGATGAAGCCCATGGCGGTAACGTCATCTACGACACCTATGAGCAAATGGAGAATGAGTTTCGAGATCTAAAACTGCACCCTGGTGACCTCAAAGGCTTAGTAGAGAAGCACCTCAATCGCTTACTCGATCCCATACGAGAAATATTCAGTGACCCTAAACTGCAAGCCCTAACAGCCAAAGCCTACCCACCACCTGGCAAAGTAGCCGTCGACAACATCGTTCCCCAACGTCTGAACATAAAAGTAGGAAAAATTGTTGACATACAAGATCACCCAGATGCAGATGCGCTGTATGTCTCCAAGGTAGACGTGGGAGAACCCTCCGGCTGTCGAACAGTGGTCAGTGGCCTTCGTCAGCTCGTTCCTAAAGAGGACCTTCTCAACACGCTAGTAGTTGTGCTATGCAACTTAAAACCGGCAAAGATGCGTGGAGTTGAGTCGCAGGGCATGGTGCTCTGTGCATCAAAGGAAGGTCAAGTGGAGCCACTGCGGCCTCCCCCGGGGAGTAAACCAGGAATGCGGATATTTGTTGAAGGCTATGAGGACCCAGCTGCTGCGGACGATCAGCTCAACCCCAAGAAGAAGGTCTGGGAGAAACTGCAAGTTGACCTGGTTACGTCGTCAAGTCGTGTGGCCGAGTGGAAGGGATGTCCACTCCTGGTTGATGGTCCAGAAGACTCGCAACAAAGACTTATTACCTGTGCCTCTCTCGCAGAAACACCTATCAAATAGCCCAATTTATATGCACCAATTGCATGTGGGACGTACCTTATGCATTCGAGGTTGCCGCAGCTTTTTCAGCTTTCTTGCACAACGGAACAAAAGTTAACTGAATTGTAATAGCTATCAAAGTTTGGATCCTGTGGTGGTCCTGAGCAGTTTATTGGTTGTTATATAGGCTGGATGCATGAGACCATGCTGGCAGTCCAATTTGGCTTTGAGAACAATTGGAGAAGAGAAGAACAGAAGCCAGTTCTAGTTTTACTTTTGTCTCACTTGCATTTTAAACTGAAAGCAAAACTGATAATTAAAGCAGATGCCTTTTTGGTAATTTTCATCAAATGAATGGGCTTTTCTTGTGCAGCTAGGCCATTGTATTGTTCACAGCTAAAAAGTTTCTGTAATTGGTGAAGCAACTTGTTTGCAGTTCACAATAGAACAATAACTGGTTTACTCAGTCTTGCTTGGAGTTTTAAAAACTGAGTGTTGAGAACACAAGACAACTGTAGCCATGAGCAACGTACAGATTGGACACGTGGAGAGGCCTTTGTGTGCGTGTTGGGCCAACTGAAAGGAGAATGCTGCCAGTCCATGTCTGGAAAGTCTAAGGGGGAGGAACTCCTGAACAGTGGTGGGATTTCAACTCTCCATCTCCTTTTCATGGTGAGACAGTGTTGATGCCTTGGCCCACTCACTTAGTTATGTTGCTGGTATATCATGACAAAGAGGGGTGCAAAAACGCACAGATTAGAACAAAATATCAGAAAGCACTGCGTGGAATTTTCATCTAGTTCATGCTTCATTTTTTTTTCTTTGCGTACACCAAGTTTTGTACAATGGCAGATTTTTGGACACTAAAATGTTGGATAAGAGTCCAAGGGCTTAAGCGATTCTTTACGGATGGCACACCACG
>JARGYV010088983.1:0-17824 GCA_029532675.1 Ornithodoros moubata
GCGCAATGGGCGTTCGACCGGACCGCGAAAAAACTTCGTTGTATCGGTTTCTTCGTTAAAAAGGCGTTCGTTCTAAAGGAGTTTGACTGTATTACCTTTGGCACATGTAGGGTGAAAAATAGCAAAAAACAGCTAAGTTTTGAAGAAAAAATAATTGCAAATGGAACACTTGTCCACTGAAATGCATAGGATATATTTTGCATGTTTGTTCTCATTTTTGTAGGTACTAGTTGACTTATGCAAAAAATACAGACAAAACATAAAGACAGTGACTATCACTATACATAACTTTGAATGTGTTGTTGTTTTTTGTCTAGCTTTCTGTGCTGATCAAGTTTTGTAATATGGTACATATCTCACTCACAGCATTTATTTATTTTTTTTGCCTCAGTTCTTGTTTGGTTTCAGGCACATCCAAATCTGAGTTCAGGCTTGGATTTTGTCCCAACAAGAGAAAAGACTTGGTCATGCATGGATTTCTGCTCGACTTCCTTGTTCCAATTTCTACTGGACCACATGGTCCAGAAAACTGGAAGGTGTTCATGGCACCCCGTAAGATCCACGCTATGAGCTTCTACCCACCGCATACAGGTCACTGATGCTCATATACTAAACATCATTCCTGATAGAGGGTCATTGCAGCTGCTCGCTGCAGATGCAACCTCACGGCTTATTAATAAATGGCAGAGAACACTTACTTTTGATCTAAGAAGACCCTCAGGTCCAATGACTTCATCAAAAAGTTGTGAAGCCACATGGACATCTACGGCGCTGAGGGGGTCATCCAAAAGGTACACTTGTGCATTCTCATATACGGCACGGGCAAGACTGAGCCGTACCTTCTGGCCTCCGCTCAGGTTGATTCCCTATGAACAGAAGCCCACATTTGATACCCAGTAATGTTTAAAATACAATAGCTGTTTGTTTACACAGTAAAATACGGTCTCGTATGTATGTTGACAGCAAGCTTCAGAGATTGCCATTGCATCTTTTTGTTTTGAATTTTTCTATCTTCCCTTCGTCAACTTTACGGAGGATATCAACCTTCTGTTTCAGTGACCTTGTGTGGTAGCTCCCGTGAGTTGATGACAACATAGCCACACCACAATAAAAACAAAAGAAATGAAACTAGCAGACGCAGTGCAAACTATTCCATGGAACGCAAGATGGCAAGCCACAAGCTAGACTCAGTGCAAATGCATTTGTTGCAGGGCAACAGCTGTCTTGCTTAGCTTGAAGCGACTACCGAATAAGTCCGGATGAGATGACAATCATTTTGAATTATCTGAGGTATAAAAATTTCAGTATGAATTAAAAGCATCTTAATAGATGGGCTCCTATAGAAAGCTGGCAGGACAGTGTACGTCAGCTTGAATGATCTAAAATAACGAATATGCCTTACCTTTTCTCCAATTTCTGTGTTATCCCCTCCAGGAAGCAGCTCAAAATCTGGCAACAATGCGCAACTGCGGACAACTTTCTCATACCAACTTTCATCAAATGTGTTGGTGAAAATAATATTCTCCTTGACTGTTGCATTCTGTATCCACGACCGCTGTGCAACGTAAGCAAGTGGGCCCTTAAAGACAGTGAAAAGACAGTAAGTGTGCATTGCAACTTATGTACCATGTGCTAGAGACTGATTGCACATCATAAGGAATGACATTTTTACAATTTCACACAACAATATCATCTAAGAGGAAACAAGAACTACATGTTGTTCATGAAACTGGCCCGAAAACATGCAATATGTATCACACATACTATGTCTCCAAGCACGGGGGTTTCGAAATTGTGCAAACCTGAATTACTTTTGATGTCAGAGATTTCACTGCGAAAATACGCAGAAAGTGAAGTGGTCATTGCTAAGGAAAAAATTGGAACGTGTGCACCAAGATCGCAAGCAGTATGCACCTCCCTTCAGTTGTCTCGACACTCGCTCTAAGATGCAACTTTTCCCCCACTGCCTAACCATAAAAACAAAAGTCTAACTGACCCAGCTTGACATGCTACTGCATCAGCCATAGTAGTTATCACAGGGACGCCCCCTTGGCAACATGACCCAGACACACATGCCTGTCAATCATCTGCCTCCCGTCCACTATGCAGGCATGATACTGAAACCTGCATGGCCTCTACTGAGGAAAAAGGAGGAGAAGGGGTGCTTGAAACTGAGCATGTAGCCCGTAATGTTTGTCTATTCTGTCATATTTCGCGGAGGTAGAGGACACCTTGGTTTTGCTGTCCTGTGGAAGGTCCTCAACGTATTTTCTGGCCTCCTTGTCATGGGCAGGCACTTTAAATGTAGCAAATTTGGACACACTTTAAAACAATTTTGCTCTTGGACACCAGTAGTCTGCAGACTTTCATTTGGCAAGATGTGCTAGATCAACCGATATGTTCGGTCAAGGAAGAGCAAAATTCATCAGCCTTGTCGTTCATGTCCACACACATTAGCCAAAGCGCTTCCATTGCCAACGTGCAACCGCACAGCCGTGTCTCAGACACTACAACTTTCACAGACTTCTGCAGAATGTTTGCCCCTCCTCTCGGCAAAGTGACCCCAGAGACAGCTAAGCAGTACCTTTCTACTTCCAAGGTTCCACTCATAGCCATGTTCTTTCAAGACTCCGTTACCCTAAATACTTTACAGAAGTGCAGGCTGAACTAGCAATAGACACTTTAACGAAAAACTTTAATGCCTACTATATGCCCCATCCTGCCATTGTACGAAAGGCAGCTGTAACAACCAAGCTACGTGTCATATTTGATGCCTCGCCACATACTCCAAACCAGCTTTTAATCGTGAATAACTTTTATAATATTCGTGGTAAGCTTTTGCTCGATAGCTTCAACTGATATACAGTGTCTGTTTAAGATGACTGCCACCATGTTGACCACGTCACTAACGTTCACTTATGACTGAGAATGAGGAAAATGTAGGCCTTTTCCCACACTACACTTCTGCTTCATTATTAATCTGTTACCTTCCATTATTTGCACCTGTCCCCAGTTTTTCTTGCTTGTATGACAACCAAAGATCAAGCACAACCATGACTGAAAGATTTTTGAGAAGTAGAATAAATACTGGCCCCAGCAAGAAAGGTTACAGCATATATTTAGGTTACATAACATGCAGATCAAATACCTTTTTATGCCTACCTGTATGTCTAGTGAACCTGACTTTTTTTCCAGGCTCCCAAGCATGGAGCACAATAGTGACGTTTTACCAGAACCAACAGCTCCAATAACAGCAACCAAAGAACTGCTCTTTACATGAAGACTAATTTCTCTCAGAACTGGTGGGTCTGTACTTGACCAAGAAAAGGTTGCATTCCTCAAAGTGGCAGCATCACCTTAAAAAAACACAATTTTATTTTATTTTATTCCTTGCTAAGTGTACATGCTAATAGCCCATATGCCAAAGTAGCATCATAAAAAAAAAAAAAAAAAAAGAGGGAAATAATAGTAAAAAATATATATCAGAATCACAGTTGCACAGCTGCAGCAAACACAATTACAGCACTACTGCTTAAGTACTGTACAAAGTGGGTGCTGCCTGCGGGCCTTTGTGCCACACAGTGCGCCCTTTCCACAAATGCCTAACGAATGACCAATATGTCATTCAACCCCCCTTTGCAGGTTACTTAAAAAAAGAACTGAAAGGCAAACTACCCAGGAGTCTGAGGTTCCAACCCTGGCTTAGATTTTTACCTAACTTTTACTCACTCATTCACTCATATGCACCATGATATCTTCTTGGCTCACTATTTGCTCACTCATGCCCAGCTAACTTGGTGAATAAAAAACACATTCATAAGCAAGTCTCACTAGGGCATACAGCTGAGTCGCTTCCGTACCACAGCTACCAACTGCATCTCAATGAAAAAGAGAATTAAGGAAAATTTGTGTAATTGAAGTGGAACAAAACACTTTCTCAAAGTAGAGGGAAATTCCCAAACTTTAGTGTTATTTTAAAACACTAATGTGGTGGGCAGTTTGGTGCTAAATGGCATGGTCTGTGCCTACCAAGCGGCCCAGTGCTTAAATTGTCCCAGAGCTAAAGAATTCTTCCTCTGTTGAAGAAAGAGAAATTATCATCATGCCACCGACAGCTATGGCTACTAATTAGAGAAGGGCAAGTTCCACTACGGGCAGTTATCCTCCGCGGGGCATGAGTTTCAGGAATGAGGTCTCTGCTGACCCTTGTTTTTACCTGCATCAGGAACATTGCCGACAGCTGTGGTATTGAGGTCTTCTTCTCCCAGGAACCTGGACAACCTCCTTAATGAAACAACAAGCTGAAACAAAAGAGAGGGAAGGCAGCTAATATTTCTGCAGAGGAACAGAGTGAGCAAAGCCACTGCCTGACCCCCATCAACACTGTGGCCCAATTTACTTGTTGTTGACATATTCCGACGATGCAAAAGTAGGAACCATCAAGAATGATCATGTTGCCCGTGCAGTAGTTCCACTATCCCCTCGAGTTTCTCAAAACAGTCTATTACATTTGATTTGCATGTGGCAGTACCAGGTGATGGCCTATTCTCTTCTCTATTTAGTAGGAACTTTGTTAGTGGCCGTTGCTGTTGACACAATGGCTTTTGCTCGTAATACAAGCTGCGACATTAATAACCTTCCCCTGTGTCAGAGGATGTAAGCGGCACATATAACTCCCATGCTAATGAATACAGAGCATGACCGGCAACAAAGATTTACCACTCAGTCTTATCTCATCTACAAATGCTCCCCCGTTTGTTTACTGAAAGTCAAAACTGTGGTTTCAGAAGTTCAGAAGAGTTTTGCATCTGGCTCAGAAATGCAGGATAACATGTGCAATGCTCTTTGTACAGAGCTCACTGCCCTATTATAAATCACAGCAGTGACATTTGTTCAGAAAATAGTTTCCTTACCCTTACTAAACGGGAAAGAATGTCCGGAAGAATTCCCATAGGGAAACGCAAGAGCATGAAGAGCGTAAACGAAACAAAAGCAATGGATGGAGTCAATGCCTTATCGGGATTCAACCAGACGAAGGTTCCAAAAGACATCAGTGCTGCCTACAAAACAGTTTGACACATCGTATGAGCGAACAGCAAGGAACTATGCTTCAACCAAAAGACAAGATCTCAACATACCACATGCGGTGCAACAGCCCACAGGAAACCAAAAACGGATTCCAAAAGGGCAAATTTCTTCAAGAAGGCCAACTCTCTTGTGCGAGTCTCAGTAACCCTCGAAATAAAAGGAATCTCCCATGCATAGAGCTTTATAACCTGAAAGAAAGGACAAGTGACAACCTTGTGGTACGACAGGGACATACGGGGTACCTTTATGCCATTCAGGATTTCACTGATCTGCCGGAGGCGACGGTCCTTTTCTTTCATTTGTTTGCCCTGGTGAGAGCAAAGGTTTTCAACACACTAGTGGGTGGTAACTAGCATGCCCTTACCAAAAGAAACAAACAAAAATATTAAATAAATAAAGAAATAAATTACAATACTAATACCAATAATAATAATAATAAAAAAGAAACACATGGCATTACCCTAACGTAAAATGACTAGGCCTGTGCAAGTACTCATAATTTCGAGTTAGAGTTCGATCCTTTCTGATACTCGCCTTGAACTCGGCTTGTAAAATCTGAGCTCGGAAACTTTGGAGTGCTTGGTGTGGTTTCGAGCTCACCTTGAAATAGTTGCTGCATGCCCGCATGCCTATTTTGTACTGGCCTTACTACGAGAACTGTGGCCACTGGTCAGTCGTCGAAAAGAAAGGCCTGAACAAGCCCTATCATCAGATTTCTCTTGTTTTGACTTCGGCCTGGTTGTGCTATACGAAAGCGTCATGTGACTTGTCTGTCTTGCCGCTGGCGGGCAGTGCTAGAGACACTAAATGAGCTTCTTTCCAAAGTTGCGTCAGTTTTAGGCACAACTTACACTGCAGATATGTGGCACTGCCTCTGTTCATGGCACAATAAAGTTGCCTTTTCTTGCGTGTACTTCTTGCGTTACCACATGTGATAATATTTAATAACGTGCGACATACACAAACTCGACTTAAACTCGGCACGAAAAAAATTTACTACTCGAACTCTGCCCATGCTCAAAAATTTAACTATTTGTACAGGCCTAAAAATGACATATTTATCCACAAACTTATACACGTATTGGCATTATTTATTGCTGGATTATAAGAGTGGAAAATGCATAGTTGAAGTCGTGTCACACACCATTCCACCTTCGTACCATTAAGCTGAGCCACACATGCAAAACAGCGGATAATAACTCAGAAGGCATGACCTGTCGATGCATTCAGAGTGCATTCATATACTCTGATATCAAGTAAGACAACAAGCCTTTACGATAACAATTTGTGAAATTGAAACAGATTACATTATGTCTGATGGTAGTTAGTTAAAGGAAGCATTCTTAAACTGTATGCAGAGCAAAGATGCACCTAGAGATGATGATGATGATAAACCCGTAGAATGTTTGCAGTCCGTTCATTTAATCATCTTTCTCGGAGACACCCTGTGAAGAACATTGGTACCAACCTGCAAAATGTCGTATAACCTAGCTACGTAGGTCGTTGCGGTAGTGACTAAGGCCATTACCACCAGGGTTGCAAGACACGCGGGGCCTAAATAGTGCCACAGGAGCACCATGGTAATTGTTAAGCGGACTGGCACACTCCAGAACTGTGTGCTCAGCAGAATGAATTGGGTCACTTCCGTGACATCCACTGACATCAAGTTCATTATTTCGCCTGCAGTGTATTTCTGTCTGGCGCTACTGGAAATCCTAAAAATCTGTAAGTGGAAATACATATCATTACTTTAGTTTGCAGTACTAAATACAGGCACAGTGTAAACATGGCTGTTAAATGCAAATTGCACATCCTAACATGTTGAAGTACTGTGTGCAATGAAATCTATCAGCAGGCTGTATGCAATATGACATTTGTACGACCTTCAACTAAAAAAACAATTTTAAGCTAACAAAAACAGGTTTAGCACTTTCTGATCCGCCAGCACCGAATGTCTTCTCGACCTTGCCTTGCCTTTTTATAAAGTGCTGCGGTAAGTGCAGACTGCACTCGGTACGCTCCAAATCCAATGAAGTACACGGAATGTGCATCTGTTATTCCAAATATACATTGGAACATGGAGTAGCCCAGGGCATAAATATATCCATGCCACATGTACTCTCCACTTCCAAGAAAGTCAAGTAGATAGCTGCAATGAGACAAAGCATTTGCAATGAAAGGTGTAACTGCAATCACATGCAAATCAAGTCAGAAAATTCTCAAACATTTAGAAAACAGTACATTTTGCAATATGCTAAATGGGAATGGCGCCAGCGGTCTCCATTTGGTCTGCTGGACATTGTGTTAGGCATTAAAGCATCGGTAATCATCCATCCATCTTGAGACATCTTTTTAACTAAGCTGACCCTGTTGTTTAGTTGTATGCTTGGTTGTTCTAAATTCCCAAATTTCCTCCTCAATTTCTCAACGGGTTGCTTGTACTGACTATTTACAAGTGCAGTTGTGGTGCATGTTTAATAAACTTCTTTAGTAAACTTTTGCTGCTGGTTTGAGCTCTGCATTTGTGTATAATCTTTTCCATCATCCCAACTCTGGCTTTCTGTACTATGGATTTCGTCCACACTCGCCTAAGCGTATACTATTTTATAATTTCCCGAAACAGCAATTTTCAGAAGTTTCCACACTATACGTAATGTGGAGAAGAGTACTGCTTAAACTAAATAAATGTGATGTTATTTATTTCATTACGAGGGAAGTGCAGCCAGGAAAGATGCTCACAAATGCTGACACACATGTGGTTCCTCTTCAAGCCCACTTCCATATGCTATTTTAGCACTGGATAACTCAAACAATGTGCTTTTTTAAAGATAAATACTGAACAATTTGGATTCCAAGTAACAAGTGACTACAGCTCTGCTATTTCTGTTCACATCAAAACTTGGAAAAAATGACCACAAAACAGTGACATTTGGCACGTGCACACTACATCACATAAGCAAGACCCCTCAAATTAAGTGAATAACTAACATGTGAACTGTTTTCTAGCTAGTTGACAATAAAAATTTCATTCAATAGAGTACCTGAGCATTACTGGTGGAAGAAAGCTCAAAACAATTCCAACAGCCTCTGCAACTGAAGACAAAAACAGTTCCCAGCGGCACAGGACAAGCACTGCATACGGAAGGCACAGTTTCTTTGTGGGATGATCGTGGGTGTAATATTGGCCTTGCTCATCAATGTAGATGCTGTCACATGTAAAAAAAGAAAAGACAAAGAGAAAGACTGTCAGCCTATAGAGAAAATTTTACGGGAGGCGCAGCCATACATTATATAAACCATCAAACCGTTTCCAGCATCACGTCAGAAGAGTAAAATGATTGTGAAATGTTCATAACAAAACCCTCAAACTGGGGACAAATAGATGAGTACAGGCCCACGTTCAGGTTTTTATCATAAACACTTCATAACCATTATTTTCTTCTGATGTGATCACCAGCCTGCCTATTCCTTTTTTCTGTTGACTTGCTATTTTTCAGGATTAAGAAGTATTTTTTTTTTTCATCCCAAAAACATTTTGCATTTTTGCTAACAGTGCAGTTGAGGTATTGCTCCTCAGGTATTTGAACTCAAACACTCCACATGTATCGGCAAAAGCACTTCTGCAGCATGTGTGTTGTACCATTAAAGCTTTTGTGCCTCACCCAAACAAAAGGTAAAACATTATTGCTAAGTAATGTGTGATTTTCTTTACAAATCCTAAGAAGCTGCAGAGAGTACAAGAAGTGATAAAACCTGCAAGACACCTTACTGAATTGTGCACAGTCCCTTGTACGGGGTACGCATCACATGGATGCATTGGTTTACTGCTATTGACCAAAGGAATGCGGCTGTATAATTGACATCTGTCACATATCTGTCATTCCCTGAAACGATGACACTATGTTTCTACCATTATCTTAAAACATTGCTCAGTAGGCTCTTTTACACATCTCAATTACAGCCCAACTAATTAGAAGTTTATCGGTGCTATGTTTGACGTCACGAACGAGTGCAGAATGTGTTCCAGAGGTTTTAGCAAGGCATAACATTGTAAACGGAATTAATACAGACTTTTCTCACAGTCAGGACTGCTCGCCACGTAAATCATTTAAATAAACAACTGTCTCGTTACTCCTCTCGTGAGCCTTCCCCACAACCAAACCTGCTCGGAGGGCAACACAGTACAACGGGTGCTTCACCATTACTCATTCGTCATCACCGTCATTATTATAGCTGCAGGTGGCAGGGTCTGAGGGATCTATGTGGGCAAGAACATGCCACCCCCTTGTCAACACTGGAGCAGCTGCATTGTGCTCACCAGCACATGCTGTCCTGGTGTTGTATAATGAGTGCCTCAAGTAACTGATTCTATACATATATACGTTTAGGAGTCTGTTTAAAAATAAACAAAAACACCACAATAAATCCTTAAGAAGTAAACAGTGATAGCCAACCTAACCTCACAAAGAAACATTGCAGTCACCTTTCTCCCAGGCTTTACGATGTGTGTGTTCGAGGCAAAAAACAAAAACAAGTTTCAATTACCCCAAGTTAGACATTATCCCCGTAGTCTCCTCGCATACACACGCTATGTGGTGACACATCAACTTTCTCTGACAGTGTTTGCTTTTCAATGTAGGGGGCAAACAACAGACAAAGACAAGTACAAAGGATTCAAATTTGAATACAACTGCACTGCCTTACATTGACTTGCAGTAGGGTCGTCATGAAGTGACAATCCTTGAGTCCCGCTCTTATGACGCAAAATGCATCTGTCTTACAGAGGAAATTTGAAGAAAAACTTTTCA
Organism: Ornithodoros moubata; assembly: GCA_029532675.1. Lineage (NCBI taxonomy): Eukaryota > Metazoa > Arthropoda > Arachnida > Ixodida > Argasidae > Ornithodoros > Ornithodoros moubata. The sequence continues at coordinate 9,897 of JARGYV010088983.1, forward strand.
GGAAATGAGAATGCTCACACGGTGTACACTATAGCCCTTGTGGTCTTCCTACTGTACAGTGTCTTGGGAGAGAGTGTGCACTGAAGTTTTTAAATAGAAGTCTGCACAAGATAAAATTTCAAACCTGATGTATAAGACATAAATCAAGTAGTTCCTATTAGTGTCGTTCATAAATTGGACTATCTATGTAGTCAAAATAAAAAATCATCAGACAACGATAATGTCTCATTTGTATGTTCCATTAAGTTCAGAAGCACAAGACACCATGGTATTCCAGTTGAGGACACAAAGCTTCTAAAGTGCTTCTATAAAAAGTCTGCACAAGTGAGGCTGAAGGAGCTTTTCGCAAGTACATGTGTTTCAGTGACCTTGTGTCCAGGAGTGACAGTTTTCCCAATACGATAACTTTCATAAAAATCTTGCGCGAGAGAGAGAGACCGGCCTTGGGTGGCTTGACTGGTAGCATGCTTGCCTTTCAGTCCCAAGGTTTTGGGTACGATCCCTTGCAAGGACATCAACAATTCCTTTCCATGTTTCAAACAACTTCGGTGCATGTTAGGTGGGCAAAATTAATTTCGAGAATGCCCACTGTGGCGTCACTCATGATCACGATTGTCTTGCGGCGCAAACCAACTAATTATTTGATTAGATTAGCAAAAGAAAGAAAACAGCCTCTGTCATATTTTAAACCATATTAACACATTTAGACCATCTAGTCAACTACACTATGCAAAGTCAAATATAGATGCCTTATTTTATATGGATATCTTTTACTGACAGTTCATTGAACAGGTCAGGTAGCTTGCCTACCAAAGGGAAGTAGGTATGTAAAAGCAGAACAAGCTGTCACTCAAACTGATTAGACAACATGCCACCTTCTGTTTTGTAAAGGGATGCAAAAGATAAGGTATCTGCCTGTAGAGAAAATGTAACACAAACCGGAGAGGTTCTTCATGATGAGGCTTAGAAGTATTCTCAAACTGCTGTGTAACGGTAGAGCATTTCAGATCAGTGCAAATCTTGTTCAATGATCTGAGGTCCAGAGTATCTTGCCTAGCCAGGATAATTCTGCAAGGAGAAGCAGAACACATTGAAATACATGAACGCAGAGTACATAAAGTATATACAAGTGCACACCGACGACTCTTTTCGTGCAGATGTGTTGCACACACAAACATCGGTGTAACATCCATCCTATGTTCAAGGCCCACATAGAAAAAAAACTATAAGGCATGCTTCAATATTTATAGAAAACTAATGTCATGAAATATCACGTCATGTTTTGCACATTTAGAGGTTTGGTACATCTGTGCATCATAAATGCGGCATGAAAAAAGAGGACAAAATAAGAATTGAGGCTTAGTATAAAACCACAAGATATAGCATAGCTAAGCACAACATACGTCAGGCACCACCACCATCAATCCCAATCCGTACCCACACATGCTGTCCCCACACTTGTTGCTGCAAATTACAGAATTCCATATTCATGCATTTATTTTCAACGCTAGTTTTCTTCTGAAACATCACTGGGTGTGCATGCGGGAACTAATTTTGATGCCCATTTGAGAAATAGCCTCTGCGAGAAAAAATGAACCTTGCAACAGCTATCGAAAAAGAAAAAAAGAATATGCAAATAGTGCAGCCCTTTTGAACTGTGGGGTGACAACAGAGTAATAAGATTTCGCTTGACACTTTTGGCATAAAATTACTTAAACATTGGTCCTACTAGAAAATTTTCTTAAATTATCCGAATCCACAACATGGGGATAGGTTTTCTGAGGATACTGCAGGTGTTCAGTTCGTGTGCCACCCTATGTCATTCAGCATGATCATGTGAGCAAGTCCTTTAGGAGTAAAAAGAAGAATATGATGTAAATATGTTTCCTCTGTATGTACTAGTTTTACCAAAAAAATTAGTTTGCTAGATTCACAGTCCTCCTGCTCATTATTCTTAATCGGTGAAACACAAAATACACATGTGTTGCTTGTTTCTGAGATTCTAAAAGACTGGTGCAGCCATCCCTCGTTAATGTGGACAACTCGAACTATCAACAGAATCCCTTGGAACAAAACTGTACCCATATATTTGTGTCTCGATAATACGGAACCATGCTCTTCCGACAATGGTCAGCACAATTGGTAATCAACGCAATACAATCCCAGGCCTCATTCTACATTTTTCCCTCTGTAGGTCAGACTTTTACAGGCTACTACGGACACCAATACATGAGAACAATCTAAAACACATGGCAAATTAATCAAAAAGGGTCAGATGATAGCAGGAATTTTCACTGGTTCCTCCAGAAATTTGACCACAAGATATAAGCAAGTGATCAAAGAGTGACTGTTTTTGTCAACTATGCCAGCTACCATTCCATATTCAAAAAATTCACAAACGTCAGTCTGTTCTACCCACTGCTGATTATGGGAGTGATGATCAAGCCACCAATGCAGGACTCAACTGAGAAAGTAAAGCGCAGTGCATGTGCTGTACTACTGCCAATGTGGTGAGCCGCAAATATTGCATCTGAAGATACACGACACAAGACGACAGCGGACCGTACGAAGAGCCAGTGCCTATCGTTGCAGGGGTCCTCAAATACATGGACATGCTGCGTCATTATGCAACCACACAAGAAAACCAAAAGAAGGCAGTGGAGGCCATCTGGATATACGAACGTTGCATGCATCCGACATTAACGAGGACGGTCCAGGCAAAACTCACGGACTACTTTGTTCGGTCATGATTGGCTTCTAAATCCATTGTAAATAAAGTGAACAGTGTTATCTGCCAACAAAACTTATTTTGCAATGTGTTTGTACTTCGCGTATGGAGGACTGTTCTATGGCGAGAAATGCGATGTACTATGCGTGTTGTGAGGGGGGCGTCAGCCATTTTTTTTGGCGTGATCGATTTAACGAATTTCTCTATTTAACAAACTAAAGTGCAAACATTTGCAATTTCGTTATATAGAAGTACGACTGTATTCAGGTTACAGTGACATCGATGCAGGGTTGACCGGTTACTATTTTCTGTGACACTGCAGCAGTGCTAGGCCAGTTGTCACAGTAGCCATAACAATGCATTTGGCACAGTATTTGTTTTTATGTTGGCACAGTTTCCTTCGAAGTTGGTCCGGGACGCACTCATTGCCATTCTTTATACGAACCAACAGCAGCCACAGCTCAAAAATGGGGAGTTGCACCGAGTACTGCAAGTGTATTAGCATTCATGATGTATTAATGTTTGTGAATCAAGAGGATTGTCACTTTCAGGCACACTTACGTGCACTTAATTTCACGCATTGGGGACTGTCCCTCATTCCTTTCCACGCCTTTATTCGTGGGTAAAATTTTTCGCGATTTTTCTTGTGTCGTGAGATTCACGAAAATTAATGCACCTTGAATAGTAGATTTGCAGTATTCTATCGACCTCAAGTGCTATGTGGTACGTAGACAAACAGGCACTGACAGCAACGTTTTGTTCACAATAAGTTATGTCTGATATTGGCAGATTCAATATTATGAATGATTCACTTTGAGGACAATTTTTGGAAGGATGAAAGTGTATACATTAACGAGGGAAGACTATATACACTTCACAAAAAATTTTGTAGAAGGGCATAACAACACTGAGCCAGGTCAAAAGAAATCGTTTGCGAGGGCTACTCACCTCCATAAATAGACAAAGAAGATTCTTGGAAATAGTGTCCACTCTTTCATAGGGCAGTAATACTGAAAATGGAGTATATACATAAGTCGAGGGCCCTTTACGAAACGGTTTCAGCGATATATCTACTAAGTGATATCTCCTTATCATCCATTGCTTGACATTAGTATTATTTCTTTTTTGTAGTTGTACATACTTTGTGGACAATATCTTCTTTAGTGCTCAAATTCCTCTTTTTTTTGCTGTGTCTAGAGGAACGTCGGGTGGACGTACCAGAGACAAAACGTGAAGGGATACGTTGGATGTATGCGATTCAAAATGCGCATTTTCAATTGCGATCGTCCATTCGACATATCCCTTCATGTTGGACCTCGGGTACGTCCACCTGACGTACCTCTAGACACAGTGATTTTTTTCACCATACCATTAACGCCAGAACTTGAACGTCTCTCCTCAATCTTGAAACAAAACTATGAATGCTGAAGAGTCCCAAATTTGGATATGTTAAGCTCAAACATATGTTTTTGCCTATGCACTGGTAAGGATGATGTCACCAATTTGCTGAGGTGAAAAGATGATGTTCACCTGATCTTCTTCCTCCAGGGGTGAGTAGCTGTGGTGAGATGGTGCATCAGAAAAGAAAGACAGAAGAAACTGCACAATGCCAAGAGGTAGCAAGCAAAGCTGCACGATCTGCCATGAGGTCAATTGACTCTGAAATAAAAACAGCACAGTTAGGAATTGCTAAATTATACCAAAGAATGTTTTTTCAAATGCAAACATGACACAAATCTCATCCTGACGGCTTCGAGTTAAAAGTCAGTCACGACTGCAAGTAATTTGGTGGGGTTAAAAAAAATTATTTTGTAAGCAAACTATGAATAAGTATGCACTCGAAACACTAGAAATACTGTTGAGCACAGATGGAGCAAGCAAGCGAGCTGGAGCAACTAAGTCACATAACCCAGAGCTCAGGTTAAGACAAACAACAAACACACCAATTCATTGCATTTATTTTTCGATTCAGTAAAGGAACTGTTTATGGGACTCTCCTCATCAGTCTCGGTCTTCTGCTCTCAATGGGGGCAGCCCTATGGTCATAAGGTGAGGGAGCTGGTGTATTAAGTTCTGTTGACTTTATGTTGCGTCCTGTGTCAAAAGAAAATGTTTCCAACTAAATTTGTTAACAATTTGAGTCCTAAAATTCCGCCCCGCCCACATGTTTGTAGGTGTTCCGCGATTGGTTTTCTCCTCTCATGCTGTGCCTCCGAGTAACAATATAGTGCAAGCAGAAATCTTGTTTTGCGGAGGCTATCAGCTTGAAATGATTTTCACAACGTGAATAGTGATCGAGCTATCTTGTGTCCACCTTGGTACACATCAGGTTCAATCATGTCGTGTGTTGAAATTTGCGGGTTCGATGGTCCATAAATCCACCAATCGCTGTGATATCTGTTCTATCATGGCACAACTCCGCACTGGCAGGACTACATTTTTCTCGTGTGTAATCACTCCGCATGGGCGAAGCAGAATTGTAGGACTTTAGTTGTCACTAATGGTAGTCATTCCCTTCCTCCACGGTATCTCTCTTTCTCTTCTTGACAATTACTGAAAGGCTTGTTCTCCACCCCTCCGAACCCTCTCACACAGTGGCATCTCCTTGATGCCTGCCTTGTTTCTCCCGACAGTGTTCCTGGGAGTGTTTATAGGATTAAGTTTAGACTGCTCCTTTGAGTCTCAACCTGTCCTTTGTGTGCCCTTGCTTTGGCTCCTTCTGCCTCTTGACCCCTTGAGCTCAGTGATATGTCACCTAGTTTTAGAAATATGCATCCAATTACACAAGAAGTATCTGTAAACTGTTCATTAATAATACATGCAATGTTCTTTCATAGCCTGTATGTGTGTCATATCAACTGCAACCATTTACAAAGTAATGACATCAACTGAGGTAATGACAGACCAACAATAAATACTAGAAAAAAAAAAGCTATCAAATAAAACTAAATTCAATCAACGAACACAGCTAGTTCACACACATTTTGGTATGATTGACATGCACATGCACTGCTGGTACATGGACAAATAAATTTTCTGTACACCAAACAAAGTATACGCTTTGTGAGTGCAATGAGAGGACCAGCCGTCACAACACTCATTGTCTTCGATAGGTTTTTGAAATTGACACTGCTGCCACACAAAAGATGGCCTTATATTAAATCCACATTTCAATATATGTGACAATGGCACAGAAACATACAAGCAGCGCATGCACTTTACATGTTGCATTGGACCTCCTTGTGCGTGAAAAACACGGTGCATTTTTTGGAAATTCATTCTGCAGATGCAGATACTGGTACTCACCTCATTTCTGAAGTATATTATTAAGTAAAACCTAATACCCTCTGCTAGGGTAAATGATAGCCAGAAAACAGGCATCAATGAGGAAGCCCTGAAGCCTTTGCATCTGCTCAGAAGGGTAAGCAGAAAAATCAGAACCTGAAAGGAAACATATTCAATGCTGGGACATGTGAAAAACCTACAATTAAATCGCGAGAGAAAGAAACAAGGAACCAGTAAACAAAATGTAAACACTTACCAGGGTTGAAAAAGTAACTAGTGTTCCCACCATGCGTGAAAGACCACCATCACCGACAACGCAGTCATAAACGAGGAGGTAGATTATGCAGCATATGGTGGTCACAGTAAGGAACTAGATAATAAGATAAGGTGGAGTATTAGTCAAAAGAAAAGAAGAACAGACAGAACAAGTTTGGGCAAGATCACAAAATGGACCAAAACAGACACATGCCCCATGTTCAATAGGGTTTGTCCATCAGACTGCCTATATTTATGCCATCTCACATGTGAGAGCTTCATAATGCAAGTTTTATTTTTCCCCGACATCTGTGCTAACTCATTCTTTGTACACGCATGCATCTGTATGCAATACATCCTGTTATTTTCTTGCAATACTAAGTTAACATTCAACTAACTGCGTGCTTTGTAAACTCGCAGAGTTGTGTGACACGTGGCATGTGAAAATTAATTTCACCAAAATGTGTGCGCTCAGTGTTTCTAATAAAAAACAAATCGGATCATCCCAGTATTTGGTTGGCAGCAAACCTATTTGTACTGTTAATGAAGTTAAGTATCTTCGCTAAACTACTGCTTCTAACCTCAATTGGGACAAACCACATCAACAATATATGCGCTAAATTACAGTAAAACCCGCGCATAACAATGTTGACGTTAATCGTGAATCACGTCGTTATACGAGGGATATCGCTATGGGAGAGAGTGTAGATGTTTCCAAATTTTCATTTTTGTGTTAGCTATTGATGACTGGAAGGCTCTGCCACCACATTGTGTAGCACCTTCCAATGTTCATCAATTTAAACGGGATATTAAGCAATACTTCTCTAATTGACCTCTCCTGCCTGGACAGCTCTAGCTGCTTGCACTATTTTCGAACAAAGAAATAAATAACAAATACATAAATAACTATAGTGCAAAATTGTTTTGGGTATTTATGCGTACATTTTTACAAAAATTAATTTTCATAGTCAAATATAGTGACCCAAGTGTCAATGTCTCATTTGTGGCACCAAATAAGATGGTATTACACAGTGGATATGGGAAAAGGGAGATTGTATTTCATTTTATTGTCTTTTTAAATTCCCACCAGCGAGAGTTGCCTCGGAACACACTTACCAACTGCCTAGTTATTTTTATGCATAACTAGAACATCTATGTTGCACTGAGCAACACTGGTGTGCGAGGAAATCTTGCCTGTGTGGACTTCAACTAATGGGCACCTTGCCAACAATAACGTTAGCACAAACGTTCCGCACCTTTATGAGAACTAAATCTCCAACATCCACAAAAATTCCAAATGTTTGAGTGGCACTTTTTCTTCTGTCATTTCTTGTCAGGTATGCCAGCATGCAAAAATTTGACCATAGCATGTGATTTTGTGCATGCTGTCACGCTGCCTGTTACTGCGTAAGTCAGCCATCCAGGAAAGGACTTAACATTGGAGAAGTGCTGTGAAGCCACACAAACTAATGCCATGCACAAAAGTTGTCTACTTTTATATTGCGTGCACTTGATTGTGTTTTTAATTACATTACTGCATGTGCACTAACTACACACAACAAACAAGACAGCAAGCCTTTTGGAGCCAATAGGCAAGTGCAAGAATAGGGTAAAAAAATAAGCACAATGATAGCTGGATCTCAGATAAATGTGAATGAAA
>JARGYV010089008.1:0-19298 GCA_029532675.1 Ornithodoros moubata
CCGTTTTCAGCAAGTGGCATCGCTGAAAGGTATCATTCGCAACGGCAATTGGTGATCGCTGTGTTATGCGGTGAAGTTCTGTTTTTACAGTGTATGAGGAAGCAACACAGAAACAAACGAGAAAAAGATTCGAAAAAATAAAAAGAAACGTTACGAGGGATTGGAAGAACGGGGAAGTCTTATGTTTAGAGTAACGGGCGGACTGCCGACTTGAGATCAATGCACGAGATAAGAGACTCGAAGAAGGGTCGTATTCTTCTTTAGCTTCCCCCGGCAGAGATCGGAACCACCTTGGCGTTGAGAGATGGTTATGGAGTTGAAAGCTTTTATTCTTGTCACGTGGACAGGCGCTGCGGAACGGCGGCGACAGTCCGTAGGCATGTCTAAAAGTGCGACAACCTATGTCCGTTAACCGCAATGACGGAAGACCCTGTAGGGGCCTGCATAGCGGTAGACATTTTGCTGAAAAAAGTCAGGCGTCCGCACAGGGACCCACAGCAAGACGAGATCGCCGACAGAGCTCCGGACGGTATACTCTAGAAACGGAACTCCCCAGTCGGGTTTCCGATGTTTCCGTAAATAAGTATACGTTCAATGTCACTGATGACGTTAATATGATTTCTTAACCACTTCACTTAACCGGGAAGACATGACGAGCTTACTGGATCCATATGATTTCTGTAATGAGTTCTGCTGTAGTCTTCTACTCGTATCACAACTTTAACCAGTTCTTTACTGAACCTTTCTATCATGAACCATTTCCTCGAGAAAGTTTTGTCTGGTTGTATGGCAGGCGACTGAAGTATGGTGCGGAACAAAAGGAGAGAGGACGTGAAAAGTGACCGCCGTAATGTTTTCGTTCAAGATATCACACTCATACAACGGACACATTGTGCGAACAACTCAAGGATGTCAGATTGTAATTGCATTGTCCATGATAATGGATTATGAATGGCAATGATTATGAATTATGCGTACAATAATTTCACGCAGATATATCCAATGCTTTTCTGTATAAATAAAAAAAAAGCAAGACAAAGCGAATGAGGAAGCCCAGGGTTACGTTGCAACTCTTAACAATAATCCAGAAAATTCACGCATTGTACAATGGGTCCTGGCGTTGTGGAGACGAGTTTGGGTTACGTACATACAAGGTACGTCCAATCCAATTCAATTCAGAACTACAAAAAGCTAACCTAGTTTACTTAAAATGCGTTTTGATAAACCATGTCTCAGGAAGTCGGAAATAACATGGAAACACGTGCGTAACATAATAGGTGCATCTGGAGTACCCCGTAGAACTGACTACAGAATGGTTAGTGCACAAAGACTTTCTGTTATACTGTGTAATTGTGTATTTTTGTGCACTTGAATCAGTGGTATCTCTTTGATCCTCATCCGAGGGATCCTCCTCGACTCACTTCTTTCGCCCTTATTTGGTTTCTGTTCTGTTTGCTCGATACCGGCAAACAATGGGATGTTTGGGTGGGTCTGGGCTTGTCAGCTAACCCACTATTTATCTGCAGCCTCGTTAGAGTGATTAGAATGAACTGACGTGAGTCTTGAAGTGTGTGTGCTTCGCTCGTCACGTCGCACACTTTTCATTTTATTTTACTTTATTTTTTGTATTGTATACCTTACACTGTTAAACACGTCTGTAGCGTAAAATTCCAGAGCATGGGCAAAGACAAGTACAATACATGCATGCTATTTTATTAGTTAACCACGTCCGTGTGGTCGATCTAGCAATTTTATCTTCCTTACGGCCATTTTTTTTTTCCTGGACGTATATACGAGCCTATTGTTTGACGCATTTTATTGATGCATTAATTGACAAGAACACTGCTGGTTCGTGTACTTGTGGACGTGGTTGGAAGTTGGTTTGATCTGGATATTGTGTTTAGTGAATTCAAAGTTACACCAACGAACCATACGACGCACTTGCACGTTTCTGCGTAAGAACAATGCTGGCGGAGAAGGAATAGACGTGAGTTGTGGGTGAAACGACGGAGCGAGCCTCATAGTCTATGTGCGTTGTTTTGTCTCGTTGCCCAGACTCCGATTTTTTTAATAATTTTTTTAAGCAAGAAATCAATCCACCAGATGTCTTGCATTTATGTCATTTTATCTGCAGCAAATAATTTTGTTCGATGAAAGAAGAAAATGCTGAATCCGTTCATGATTTTTCCCTGGTGCTTTCCACCTTCACCTCATTCTGAAACAAATGGGGTTTGAATACCGGCGCAGCTTACGGAAGATAAATGATTGTTCTATTGCTTCCCATGATAGGAATATATATTGTGTGCAGCAGAGCTACGGTACAGCGTGAAAGTTCTGCACCACTTGAGTCCGCTATACTTCAGAAAGAAAAAAAAAAGAAAATAAAGAAACAAGCTAAAATACACACACACACACATTATATATATATATGGCATGATGGCCTTTTACTCTCGTATCATGGCTGCGATAGCTCCAAAATACAGTTTCGCGCCTGCATTTGCAAAACTTTCATTTCAAACTTGAAGACGAAGAATATTGCAGGGCGGTTTTGACGTAATGCTACTATTCAAACCGAGAATTCGAGTGCCGTAATTGAATTCGGTCTTTTCCTTCTCTCTTTTTATATTTCTTCCTGGCCTTTTTCGAGCGTGCGTCGACTTGCCTAGCGGATTTGAAGCGTTGCTGATTCGTTCTGCTACCGCTCGCTCACGAACTTGAACGCTTTCGTTGCGGTAGTGGTAATACAAAGCGAAGCTGACGACCGCACACTGACAAAGAGTACCGGTGGCTTATCCTTAATATTGCAAACCGAAAGAAAAAAACAGCTCCAATTTCCGAAGCAACGCAGAGGCCATTAATTCAAGATATTGAGAAGGCGGTCGAAGCTTTCTTTCGAATTTCTTTTCTTGAGGCTGCGCCAATTATTTAAACGGATTATTTATTGCGCCCAGTGCAAAAGGGTTCCTTTCTTCATAAGGCTCGCAATCTCTGTCGCCGTGCTCTGGTGCACTTTGGACTACACAAAAGAGATGAAGCGCTCTATTAACTTTCCTGCATCTCAGGGTTTATCATGTGTGTTCGAAAACACTAGCTCGCCTTCTTCCTTGCCGTCTTTTCTGTGGCATACCTTTGATCATTTTTTTCTACCAAAAGCAGTCCCAGTGTGTCAGTCTAGTCATTAATGATCATGCACCATAACTTATGACAGTCTAAGCATTTTGTCTAATGACAACGGTTCGGTTGGAACCAACCACGAGTGAATTTCTTTAAAACAGCCATCACTTGGTCATTTAAACGAGGTAATGGCTCAGTTCTTCCTTCCTCAAACAGTGGATCTTGTTCGCTCTGTTGGAGGACTCATTAGGAACCAAAACGCCAGCGCAGTCGTTAATCTTCATTCATTAAATTCCTTAGTTAAGACGCAACTTGAGTGGTCTTTTGTGGATAGTTACCGTGAATGAACTTGAACAACAAAAAAAGTAATTTGTGCGCACAGAAACAAGTAAAGAATCACAAGTAAAGAATTTACCAAATTCGTCATTTATTCACTTTAAAATTTTTTCACTCCCACAGTTTGAGATTGTGCTTGCGATCTTTGGCCTTAATAATTTGTTCAAGGTCACGCACATTGAAATTCACTGTATCTGAGATGCTGCATGATATACACGTCTACTCATACCCCTCAAGTGAAATGCATGACATTTAAAATTCAACCTTATTATACTTTATATATTTTATTACATTAAATTCATATCAAATGAAAATTTTCTGCGGCTTGTGTCTGTCGGTTTTCTCTCTCTCCTAAACATCAACACTTAGAAGGGAACACTGGATGGGCCACACTCAGTATGCACCCAGGCAACGCAATGTTTCTCCACAAAATCGGTGGTGACTGTCCAGACAATCTTGCCCGCGTCTCAATTAAATTGCTGTGTTATACGCGGCAAATCAGAGGCAATAAGAAAGAATAAAACTACCTGCAAAGACTCAGAATCGAATTATATAATCTCTTCGGTGGCTACACCTGTGGCCAATGTGCCTGTAAAGCACACTTTACCACACTAAACATTGGCACGTGGGAAAACGCCCTTAAGTCTACTTCCCTTTAAGTTGTTTTCTGCAGCGTTTGGATGGATGGATGGATGGTGTCGTAAGAGAAGCGGGTGCAGTCTGCCTGCCAACAAGGCGGCATGTTGCACCCATTGGATGAAGAGGGGTAGGGGAAGGGGGATGAAAAGAAAAAGAGATGGTTTGGATCGCCGTTTTTATTTATTTGTGTATGTTACATATACTTCTGAATGTTTGTGTGGTATACTAATCGCAATGGCGACGAAAGCGAATATACCGACTTAACGTAACAAGGAACCAACTTTACTTTAGACGTTTCGTCTCCTGTCCAGGAAACATCATCAGTGCGGTCAAACACGAAAGAATGACAAACAAGCCACTATTAAGGAGGTCGTTATACAACTCTGGGAGAGGATAACGGGTGACATGGAAAGCAAATGGGCCATGTAAATGACGTCGCAGTCCTGGCATTCTATCTGCTCCTTGATTTCGTGGGCACGATATCTTTAGGCTTGGAAATTGAATTACCTCGTTTTATGAAAGGTACCATGTGACCAGGTGACATACCAGGTGACGATGGCAACCAGTCTTATTAGTCCAACAGAGTAATGTTGTTTGCTTTCATCACCACGGTCGTCTTACGCAATCTTTCACTCCAGCGCTCCCACATACGTGCGCAGGTGTCCCATGCATAATGCATGTTGTATGCAGACGGCTTCCAATCTCAGATCCCTTTTCGTTGTAGCTTGCAAGCAGAACATGCAGCGTTTTGGTCTAGCGAACCTTCCCACTGAGCTTCGGTTAAATGCTTTGTGATAAGAAGGATTTCGTGCATGACGTACAGCTTCGAGCAGAGTTAATATCTCCGCGGCTTCGTTTTGCGGAGCTTCTACAGGGCCACTCTGGTGGAATATGAGGGACAGAAAAGTGGGACGCATTTGCGCTCTTGCACGCTGACTCTCTCTCATCTTTACTCACTTCTTCTGGTTCCTCCATCTGCTCTGATCAATGCTCTTGTGAGTCATATGTGGGTCTTATGCCCTAGGAGGTCTCTCCCAGGGATATGTGGACGACGCTTCTTTCATCTCTCTACGTGTTTGTTCAGTAGTTGGGGATTACTACATCTTGATCATCAGTGATCCAGTGTAGAAGATGCAACGGAGCCACTTCTCCACATATGGTACATCCACCGGCCCACTTTCAAGGGGCCTTCTTTGCTTACCAACTTTATCCTTTGCAACTACGCAGGACCCATAATAAAAATAACTGCACTTGTATGATTTGCATGTCGGGGTACGAAAGTCTGAATCCCGCAGAAACCAATGAAGGGTGCATTCCCTTTTTCTTCTCCTCCTAGCTATCTTACTTTAACTTCATTTTCAGTGACGTCATGCTCGATCGTCCTTAACGTAAAGAAAGAATGGGGAAGGATCCCGGTATCTCGCCATGTCTATCTGTGTTTAAAAAACGGCGGCGGGCACAATCTGTGTAATGTGCACCGTTAACCTGCCCGGTATTATCCTATGGTCATTTTAAAAAAAAAAAGTTTAGGGCCCCATTAAATGTGCCGACGCTTGGAAAATTTGCCCCTTGCACAGGCGAAGGAGGCATGATTGTAGCTTGCATGTTGTTTGTTGCTTTTTTCTTATTAGATGCAACTACTGCGCAAATTAAGTATTTTATCTAGTAGTTTAGCTATAATTAGTATAACAACTTCCCACCGCTAGTTTCCTTGTGTCAGGCAGTGTAGTTGTACCCAGTCCATTGTATCCCCATGCAGATTATGGCAAAGGTGAAACAAAAAAATGTTGCCCCAGAAGCTCCCCCTTTAACCCCCTCCCCCTGTTAACGATACACCACCACCACCACCCCAGAAGCTTTGCGCTTGACGAATGATGTAGTATATAGCGTTGAGGCATGATTACAGAGACGAGATTTTTTTACGCTTGTTACCGCTTTCTTCTTGCTCCCTGAAACGCAATGAGTTTCTCAGCGTGGTGCGAGGTGGGCTGACGTCATGTGGCGCACGGACTGTCATGCACATGCGCAGCTTTTTCTCTCAATCTCGCTCTTTTACTCTCTTCCTTCTTACTGCGGCCCCATACGATCAAAAAACAGCTTTAGTCTTGGCTTCGAATTGATTAGGAGCGTAGCACCAGAAACGAAGACGAACGTTGTAGCGCCAACGCTCCAGCGACTGTCGACCTCGCTCGAACACTCAGCCAGTACCGACAGTGCAGGGCTTAGCTAAGCTGGAATAAAGACACCGCCTTCGTATGCCATCTCCTGTTTTACTCAACAAGAGCATTCCCTGCTGCATATAAATGCAGGCGTCGCACGTCGTGGCCACTCTTGGATGAGTCAGCATAAATACTAGTAATTTGCTACGTTCACTTGCTTTCGTTAGATGCTCCGATTTTCAGAAGGCCTTGACTAGCTTTTTCTCAAACAGCTTAAAACATCAGGCAATTTCGACTGTGGCTTGTGTTTCAAATGCTATACGTGCACTATCCATGGGTCAACGTACCCATTATACATAAACTTGAAATAAGTGACTCGCATGGACGTTGACAGTGTGGACAGGAATGATTTCCAGAAACCTAGCGCTGTATTTATAAAGAAAACGAATGCTACATTAGAACACGCGCTCTTTTTAATCATTATTTACGCCTTGTTTTAAACCTGAGAAGAGAGGGAAGCTTAATATATTCGTAGTTTCAGTGCATGCTGACTTAGATCATAAAATGAACCCTGCGTAGAAATGATCTTCTTCTTCTGCCTCCAATGATCTTCCGAGGGCCTCCAACTTTGTTTTCTTTCATTGCATGGGAATCCATGTATATCTGGTCCCAACAAACACAAGCATACAGCGGAATGCAATCAAGAACCCCATTTAACTAACACCGTCAATCCACTACACGATTTTGGCAAATTTGTCCCCACTATACAGCACAGATCAAAGGAGGGTGGGAATGGTGTATCATTCTTAGACCTTAAAACCTCTCGATGTGGATTGATTTAATGTCCACAGTAAGCAAGTGTTTAACGGCTCTTCGAGCCCGGGCATGACTGACACATGCGGCGCCGGACTGAACGGGCGCCGCACGTGTCAGTCATTTCTACTGCCGACCCTTTGATTCTCTGGTCTTTTTCTATTTTACGTGGGTTGTCTTTGTCCAGCCCCTTTCTTCGCTATTCGTCCTTCTATTCAGGTGGCTCGTGATTTTGGAGCGGCACTTTGCAGACGTTTCCCATGTTGAAAGGTCGCCCATCCTGCGGGCGCTGCATTAGGCGTACGGTGGCTCGTCAAGTCTCACACACGTCGTTTGCACCGACACGCTGGGGCAGGAAACGAGAGAGAGACAGAGAGAAAAAAGTCTGTCGCCAAGTCGTGAATTCCGTCTACAGCTGTCGCCGCACGGTTTCGAACGCACCGAGCAAAGTAACTGCGGTTCAAGTTCTGCGACCAATGTCAAGCCATTTAGAAACGCCTTGGTTCGCGACAATTGCTACGCGAACATCTTGGAGTTAGCGCGTGAGACTGATATATTGCATTCTGATTCCGTCTTCGAGACGGGGATTCTTGACAAAATATAAGCCACGACGGGAAGGAATGACTGTAATTCGACATCGAAGAGGTTGCCAGAAGAGCGGTGCTATCTTCTTCACCCTTCTCCTTTCTGGCTTTCTTATTGATGGCATTCGACGATCAAAGATGGCGAGTACCCGTCTTTTTCTTTTTGTCTCCTGTGTGTCGTATTTTGTAGAATATATAATATAGCTTCTGTTAAATCATATCATCCGCCATTCACGCAAGTTATGTTTTGATCATCATGGTTACCCGCAAAAATATTTCCCACGCAGCTGAATGCTAAATGAAGATGAAATCGAATGGATTTCTTAAGTCCCCAAAGAGGGGTCCAGCACAAAAAACGTGACCTCGAGGGCCACTAAGAACCGCCGACGGACGCGCCTTCGTCACGTCATCGTGTGGCGTACTTTGAACCATATTTCTATATCACGAACTGAGGCATGTAAAAACACAAAAAATTTTGTTTTCTTGCTTTTTTTTTTGGCATCCTTTGGCCCTACACACAACATGGTTCTGGAGCAATAAGGCTGGGCATAGCACAGAACAGACTCATCACCATCGTCATTGTTGTTAAGCTCTCACTGTGCGCGATGGAAAGGCCTACATATCAGTCTCTGTATCAACTTAAAATGTATATATGTACATATACATACATGTATATATATGTGTGTGCGTGTGTATAGTAACAGTATGCAGATACGGATCATCGGTGTGGTTGTATCTAAAGATATCCGTCTATCCGTCCTCCACAACGTCATTTTACGTTGCTACATCACGCGGAAGAATAACCTGAAGCATTTGAGTCGTCGACAAACTCCAGGCTAAAACACTGCTTCCTGATTGCCCTTCAAAACCAGGCACTGTGAAATCGAGACAGCACTTTACAGAACGCAGGCATATCGACCACGTGTAGTATCAGTAATTCTATTTCGAATCAAAGGCCGAAACGAGCCGCCCGAAATGCACATTTATATATTGCTCTTTGCTGTGGAGGTCTGGTATTAGCTTCTCTGACAAGCAGGAAAGCTATGGAAGAGTTTTTCGATGTCGTCTGCTTGAGTATCGCTCCGGCCTCGCTTTTGAATGGATACGTAAGTCGCTGGGATCGGTCTCATTTTCCTGTCGTTTTCTTTTCTTTGTTTGACTTTATCGGGGCACAATGCATTATCGGAACAGACTGTGCAAAACTCAAGAACACGGAAGGCTATTTAAATTTATTGGCGCCGCTTCATCGTGTTAGAAGAGGTGACGGCGAAAGAAGCCGGCGGTTGTGCTTCCCTCATTACCCGCGTGGGGTGCCGTGTGATTAGTTTTGAAGTAATGCTGCAGGGATCTGGCGCCCGAGGTTCCCAATTTCCGACGAGGCTTGCACTATATAGTCGAGAAGATCGAGTTCGGATTGACAGCGCTCTGGACAACGTTGTGATGTCTTGATTATGAGGTCCAGTTGTACGATGATTTATTTTGTTCCTTCTGTATTTCCTTTCCTGTCTTCTCTCTTTTGTTTTTTTTTTCTTTCTTTTCTTCTTGAATAGCGCGAGCGCATTGACATAACGAAGAAAACTGACAAATCCCAACAAAGACGATAGTGAATAATATTTTGATAATGAGGCAAAGATGTTTCTTACTAAATGGGCAGGTCCGCACTCTACGGGTCTAGGTTGAATGGTAAGAAGATAAAGGTCGTGGTTGGTCGCAGTGATAATAATGTCCACCGAATGTTTCGGCGCAGTACGAGTATTGCATCTCCTTATGTGTAGCCCGATGCCTTCCATCGGCTTTACGGGCATTCTGCGTGTTACTCGTCGCTCGCATTATACTCAGGCGCCGAATAAGTGACGCTCTCCTCAGCTTGACATACTAGGGTACGTTCTACGTGACTTTTGAAGCCGCCCCTCTGAACTTCGCCTACCTGCTGATAAGAGCCGTATTGCTCAAGCAGCTGTCGCTTGATGCCAATGCACTGCCCGAAACGGTTGTCGAGTGCAGGAATCGCGACGTTCGACTCATATACCCGAGATTAAAGGTTGGAGCTACACCCTTACAGCAAGGGCGCAGTCAACGATGCAGTCCTCCTCCCTAGGATTACTAATACGTACTGCTGACCATCAGAACTGAGACACATTGATTAATGAAAGGGGATTGCCTTGCACCGTTTTTAGAACCGACTGCGTTCCCCAAGGCGAAGGACTCCAAGAAACTATATACGCGGTTTCCGCATGACTGAACACTTCGGAGCCCTATTTCTCGTCCAGTAGAACGCACTACGACGTAAAGATGAAATCAGTTAGATTACACATGCCATGTGTTGGTACAGAGTGCAGAATTCCACAATCTCTCCGTTTCCATACTTCACTTCTCAAGGAATAGCGAAATGTCAAAATGGCTTCTATTCAAGAGGCGCAAAACGCAGGGAACGCGACCTTTCTACAGCATTTGCTACGTTGTGCGCTAGGCCATTGGTACGGTGTAGTCGGCAGAGCAACACAGCAGCCTTATGGTTACAATCCCTCCGTCTATCCAGGAAGGGAAAAGTTGTTTTCCATTTTGTACTCATGCGAGCACTTACGCCATTTGGTGTACGTATTTTCTATTTAAATGCAGGTACTTCGACCTCATACGCCGTGAAATATGGAATCCATTGAGTTCTTTGAATGTTTGCTACCGCTTTCTGAATAAAACTGCACTCTGAATAAGTGATGCACATGAATCGATAAGCTAATGTATGTTATGTAGGGGACTACAGGAGGGTGTAGTCGATTTTTTGGGGCCTCTTTATTCAGTAGCGTTTAAATTTCTTGTTTCTTTTCTTTCTTTTTTTTTCGATTTTGGGCCCAGCAACACTCACATCATCAGCTTCCATCTAAGGAATGACGGCAGGAGCTTATATATTTCGTGCTATTTTTTTTTTTTTTCTGTACGTTAGGAATATGAAATTTACGTAACCTAATCCTACCAGAGTCTTATTCGAAGATGAAAATAAGAGAGAGAGGGAAACCTGAGCTCATCTTCTGCTGGATGCGGCAGAACTATGCTTTTGACTTATGCATATAGCGTTTCATTTCTTCTACCCTAACAGTTGCATTGACTTGATGCGAGAGTAGCTGCGCACAGGATATGCTCTGAGGTATAGAGTTAAACAGCTCGTGCGTCTCTCACAGGCAGCTTTAAAAAAGAAAACAAAACGAGAAAAATAACGCTGCCCCAGGAGTGCTCTAAGCGTGCTTTGCCGACATAACGAGAAAGTCTTGCAAGGAAAGCAACTTTCACGGGAACGCTTGCAGCTGAGGTTTGCTCTTTCTTTTCCGGACTTCAAAGACGCGCAGAATGAAAGGAAGATTGCGACCATGATTGCCATGCGGTTCCATTTCTGTCTCTTTCTGCACAGAAATAAGCTCTAGTTGACGCTTTCAAGAACCCTCTAGGCTCCTAACACAAGAATATAGGAAAACATCGGACACCAAAGACGCATCATGGAAAAGATGTGAATCTGCGAACTTTGATTTCTTACTATCCTGTGAGCTAAAACTATGCAGAGAACGCTTTTTACTAGTCATATGCGGGGTGTGCTACTACTTGAAGCTTGGATTGGAGAAGCTTGGATTTGAGATATTTCCGCCGTATCATTTGCGGTGGCAGGTTGTTGGAGAACCACGGCTACGTATTGGACAGAATGGTTCCTATGGTAAAACACGGCACAAAGGCGACGATGACGTTAACAGTTACGGCGGAAATACTTTACTCGTCTCGTCACCTGGCAGCTTGTTGCCAAAATGTACGCGTAATTCGAGGAGTATAACATCTGTTTTATTTTTATTTGTTTTTGTTTTTGTTTTTTTGTTTTTTTATATATGCTCTTTATTTTGACCTCACTCCATGCGATTTTTCCCGCTGGCGCGACACTTAAAGGGACAGTCTCATACAGAAAGGTCGATCTCGAAACTTTAGTGTAACAAGAATCCTTAGTACTAATGTAAGACCACATCGAAAGCCCATCGGCAGGAGCGCAATAGTTTTAGAGAAATTTAACAAAATAGCAGAGGAAGTAGAAGACGGATCTCACGTGTTTTTGTCATCTCCCCCCTTTCTTACATAAAAAAACGTCATTGGGCGAGTTCAGCAGGAAGTGGTGAGTAATGCGGAGTATGGCGGCCCTTGTGATTGGCTTACGCGCGCGATCACAGCGCTCGCCTTTCTTACGGGCGAATGCTCACACTAAAATTCCTGTACCTGCTGACGTACCGGATGTTGTTGCCGTACCGATTTAATTCGTTCAACTTAATATCTGCTGCGTTTCAGGCGAAAAATAATTCGCAGTGTGCTATTTTTGACAATGGCTTTTCGATTGGCATAGGTCTTAAACATGTCGTCGCGTATGAGACCGTCCCTTTAACCATCATTAACAGAAATCGTCATGTCATGCAGTTGCTCGAAGCACAGAAAGTATTACCATGCAAACAAGTGAAAAGCGTTTATAGGAACAATGTACCACAGTGCACCAGCGTGCGCCGTTTGTACCAAGAGTCAGCTCAGGGATGTTTCTGCTCAAAAATGAAAATTGGTGTTCACAGGCTGAAACAAAACACAAATGGAGAGGAAATAGAGACATAAACCTCAACTTGCCTTAAATTAACGAAAGAAGCAAGTCACTACCTCTACCAACTTCACCCCTGCCAGAGCAACCACCTGCAGCATAAATCTCGGCAACATAGTCCTCCTTTCTCAACCCGCTGTGCCGCATGCCCCCCATAAAACTTTCATTCTCTCGTTTCACCGCTAGTCCACAAGCGAACACGAAATGCGATTCCTTTCATCGACCCTATTCTTCTCTGCGGACACTTAACAGGACATTCAAAAGCCATTTAGAGTGCTTTTTAGTTTCTTCATTGCTGCCACTGCCCCTTCTCTGGTATTTTTGTGTATGTACAACATCCGCAAGACTTGGGTGTCCAGTCCTAGTGATCGATTACTGACACAGCTATCATGCCCTCTAGCCTGAAAGGGCAGGAGAGGAGGAAAGCATATAGCGCACCAGCAAAAGCAACGGATACGGCAATGAAATGACGGAGTATGATACATGTGACTGTCGCCTATACAGAGTACGCGGATCTAAGACAGGCATCCACTCCTGACATCCTCGTAACGAAGCACCTAACCACGTTAGGTTGCTCTTTCTCCTACACTAGAGTGACCCTATTCTACACATAGACGAAGGAATTGTGATACTGCTCCCGATCGATGTCAGTAATACGATTAAGTCACCCGTGCACTCAACCGCATGCAGGTGAATGGACCGGACACGAGGGCAGTTTACCGACGGGAATGATCAGATTGGACTCCTCGGTAAACGTCTAAAACTGGAGTTGGACGTCGGATGTGGGCTTTGTCATAGCAAGGGAGTTCAGTAATCATCTCCAATTATAAGGCATGTACGAGGTAATAGGTTATGCGACATGGGATTTGCTCGACGACAATCACGTGACAGTAACCAGGCTTCAATATACCTGCGCACAATGAGCAGTGCACAATAAATTACACCATGCCACACACAAGGTGAAAGAAAAAATCTGAGAATCTGAGAAAATCTGAGAAGAGGTTGCGACAGTTCATTAGAATCAAAATTACATAGCATATATCAAAAGTTCACGTTTCCAAATGTTGTGTGCAAAATCGCTCTTTCCAAACCTCGTTATTTATAAAGATATCGGATTTCTATTTGTCTGGTTGCTGAACAGCGCCTCAAAATGAACCAGGCAACACCAGTGCTATGATGACAGACCGCGCTGCCTGCTGAAAGGCTAGTCGAGTCACGTGCTCAAACTTCGAAGGGAGTGAAAGGGGAATTCGCGTGCGGACGCACTCAGTCACTTCATCGTTTCGGGTTTTGCGTCGTCGTCGAGACGCTGCGTTTGAGGGCGCTTCTATTCCACCCGGACGTCCGCTACGTTGTTCTCCGTTGTGACGTCATCACCTCGTCAGTTTCGGTATCGGATTTTTTTTTTTTTTTTTTTCACTGCAAATAAGCAGGACTCTGAAACATGAATTATATGCGAAGTTTGCACGGTCCTGCTGATTCATTTACGACATATTTCTTGGAACGATCTGTCGCAACCCCTTTATTGTTCTTCTGTGAATTTCGTTACGGGCGGTGATGCCGTCAGCTTTAACCCCTGCAAGTAACTTTCTTTCCGACTACTGTCAAACCGCTGATAAAAATGAAATAAAGCAGGCATTAAAAAAAACACACTTCAAAAGTAAATATTAACTGGGATATGAATAAATAATAAACGTCTTTACTCATTCTGTTTATGTTCATGCTTGCATGACAAAACAGTTCACATCTGGATATAAGTATGTTGCCTCTGCATGGCTACGGCCCAATAATGTGATAAATAAAATTGTTTCGGATGGTTATGAGGGAGAACAGTCTAGCCAGGGATTCAATTTACCTTCTTTCCTTTCTTCAAAGCGAGGAGCGGCGCGTTAATTCCCCTGACAATTCCCTTCCTTTTAGACATCCCCTTGGTGTCCTTTATTTAACACGGCTTCCTCTCTCCCACCAGAGCTTCAAGACGTCCACAAAGAACCAGCCGTGCATTTCGGAGCACTTACAAGATCTCGCGCTCGCGTCGATTCCCGCCTGACGTATTATGTGCAATCGGCAATTATGTGCACGCAATCGATGACGGTGCTCGTAAACTAGGAATGAAAGAAGATGCATTTTCACCCCTGAGGGACGTATGCAAATAGGTCAGATATTGTGAAACGAGGGGAAGTATCTGAATGTTCCGCTCCAACTGCACACAAGAGTGTTTCATGAATGCATGGTTCACCTAGCTGAAGCGGGGGTATTAGAAGGTACGTGTGGCACTGTGAAGGCTCCTATCTCTGTTTCTTTGTTCTATGTGTGAAGGCAATGGAGTATGTGCAGTTCACAGATATCATATTAAAAATGTACTTCCGATAACACCGTGTATGGGAAGCATCCTGGTGTGCTTGCCGCTTTACCCTCTCCGATGTTGTTTGCCTACGTGTCAGATTCGACCTCTTCTGTACACTTGACTTGTTAGTGGTAATGATTCTAGTCCAATGTCTCTAGTACATGGAGATGGGAAACTGAACAGTAATTACGACTTAGGAACAGGAAAACCGACCGTAGCCCAACGCGGTCTTTCAATTTTGTACTTTTGCCATCACGTCACTCCACACAAAAAAGAAACATACTGTCTCTAACGAAGGTCTAACAGTATAAGTCTTAATACGCTAGTTTTAGGGCCGCAAAACAGCAATAGTGTAAGGGGCCAATGAAACTGACAGCCAAAGTTAGACACGGCGCAAGTTTCCCAAAAAGGCGGGATATTTTTATTCCATTCTTGTTGATTGAGTGCTCTTGCCAGCATTGTGTTGTCATTACGATAATTGCCATCAAAATGAGCGAACAAACTGTTCGTAATTACGCAGAACTTCCGGACGAGTCTCTAGCTACATCTGACATACCTTAGTAGAATATTCTTACTTTAATATTCTACTTCAATATTGTTACAGTGGGCGTCCTTGCGTACTGCACAACCGCAGAAGGACTGTACTGAACACTATAAATTAAGTACAATCAATTGAACAAACGAGGTCGTGTTGAATTGAAGTTGCCTCAGGTAGGGAGCCAGCAGATGCTTCGCATGGGACTCGACTCGATCCAAACGCTTGTGAAAATAAAAGCAGCTACGTGAGTAGAGGCCTTCGCAAAAAGTTCTCACGTGCCACAGAGGTAAATATACTGGTATCGCAGCCACCAAATCGTTCATTGGTTCGGTACACAGCGCACTGAGCGCAAACCAAGTATCTCACCCGATATTTTCCCTCCAAGGAACGATTAAGATGGCTCACCCTGACCGCTTCAAACAAGTCATAACAACTCAGACACAAACAAGGCTGGTACGAAGAGGAATCTATAGTGTTTTTCTCTTTTGCTGACTTGCACTGAGCTAGAAGTATTTCTCCAGGGCACGTTGTGTGGCTGCGTAAATTGATCGGTACTGTTCAGCGAACAAAAATAGGTTGCCCTCGCACGAGCGCCATGGGCTGTAAGTAGAAACTGCACTGTTGAGCTATGCCTTGCTATGTAGTCAATAATGTAAATGTTAAAGTTTATATTATAAGACATCAACACCCGCCTACCAAACAGCGCAGGGTGCTGCATAGCCCGCTGTTTTGTTGCAGCTGTTGTTTGCTTTGGCTTTATATTAAGGTACCACGAAAACAAAGAAAAAAAAGACAATCCCGTTACATTCCTGCGTTCGATGGCTCAGTGCGTCATTTCAAATGTTTATATATGTATATATACTGTATATATATTTTTTTCTCCTTGCTCATCATCGTTATCCTTCTCGAGCTGTCACTTGAACGTATAGTGCGGGAATTCACTTACTTAAGTGGGTTAGTGGACTCACTGAGGACCCTCAGTACGGCCGAAAGCGTTTGGTGCCGCTGCCCGCTCGGCCATTCACCGAGAACCTCCGAAATATTGAAAGGACGAGTCTAGTCTGTCCATGACACCTCTCAAGATGTGACGGTTAGATGTGAAGCGCTTGCACGACATCAGGATATGCCCTGCATTCTCTTGGGTGCCGCACACAAAACGATCGGGCCAGTCAGCGACTCCAATCTTAAATAGGAAGGTGGCGCCCAGAGGAACATTTAGCCGAAGCCGGTGGATTGTTGAATCCATGAACCGTGGAAGCTTTGAGGGAAATATTAGGAGCGGTTGTGGTATATTCGGGCAAGGAGCTAGTCTTGCGTCTAGCCACTTAGCCACATTCTTTTTGTCATCTGACCTTGTGTGGACTGCAGGAGGCTTTTTGCATCTGATGCTGCGAAATAATTCGTTTTATAGGGTTTTTTTCGACGACCTTCTTTCACCATTTTGTGGACTTCTTCATTTCCACGTCTTCCGCTGTGTCCGAGTACCCACTGGAGGCTTATATTGTGCCCTATAAGTATTGCGGAGTTGAAGGTCATAATCATGTCATTTAGAGTGGTTTCCAGCGATGGGCTTGCTGAGTTTTCGACTGCTTGTAGGTCGGATTTGGAGTCGCAGAATAGTACCTATGAGGACGGTGTAGCCACTGATTCTATATGATGCAATGCTTCCTTAGTAGCATACAGCGCAGCTGCCGTTGAGACAGTTGTGGAAAATTTTCACAGCTTCATGCTACTCCATACTCGGGATAAAGAAATCACAAGTTGGCGACTGACTTCAACAGGATGCGTCTGTGAATATCAATGTTGAGTCAGAGACGTCTTCAATCATCTCCATTGCAAGCTGTGCAACTAACGACCACGGAAGTGATTTCATCGACGTGATACCGAAAATGGGTGTTAAAATTGTGGGCTGTAAGAGCGCCCATGGAGGAAGAGCAGTTGTCGTCAACACTTTGTGTCTTGGTATTGCTCTGAAGTGAGGAAGAAGAGCTTGATGCACCCTCGGCTGGTCCAGCTTACGTATTGAACGGGCCAAAAGGTGTTTGATAATAGGAGTCGGACGGACATGAGCCCTGAGCGACTTGGTCAAAAGTAAGGCCGGAATGGGTGCCTCTCTTGGTTCTGCGAGGGCCGTCCACATAACGCAGCTTGAGGTACCCCTAAGCAGAGTTTCACGCTTTTAGCGTGTATACTTCCCAAGACTGCCTCTGACGTCGGGCAAGTCCTATGGGGACTAGTGCGTAGTATGCCAGTAGCTGATGGACTAGTGAAGAGTATAAACCGAACAATGCGTGGCACGTAGCTCCTCATCGGCAGCGAAAGGGTCTCAATGTTTCACGTCTGCATTCCACGACAGCAACTAGCCCACAATGACACCCAAGAAATGATGGTTTGTGGCTCAGGTGAAAGGTTCTCCGCTCAGGGTTGGCGTAAAGTTCGGAAGCATTCTCCGAGTGAAGGGAATAAACCCAGTCTTTGCACGAGAAATATCCATGCCTCTTTGTGTTATGCGTAGAGTCAGCTTGTCAATGGCCTCTTAAAGACCTCTCTGAAGAGCCGGCCACTGTTTTCCTGACGACCTGATGCATGTACCATCGGCGTAGATACCTGGTCGCGCTCCCCGTGATAGTATCCTGGGATGCCTGCCATCACAACATTGAAAAGTGTGGGGCTAAGAACTCCGCCTTGCGGTACACCTGCAGTAAATATATACTTGCTTGTGGTACCACCGCCCGATGTGCGCAGGTATACTGTCCTGCCCTGTAAGTATTCAGAGATCCATTCGAGGCAACGACCACGCACACCTTTTTCGTACAGTGTGTTTAAAGGTAGATGCCCGTGGCATACAGTATCATAGGCCCTGTGAATATCTAGAAGCACCGCAACAGTGACCCGATCTTTGTACCTTTCATTTTCAACGTACGATACGAGATCGATGATGCTGTCCATTGTATTACGGCCTCGTCTGAATCTAGTCATCACATTTAGTAGGAATCTTTCTGACTCTTGAACCCAGCATAGCAGTCTGAGTACAGGTTTTTCAAAAACTTTGCTCAAGCAACTTGTGCGACGCCAGGATTAATTGGGCGAAACGATTCTAGTGCTCTCGGAGATTTTCCAGGCTTGAGTACTCGCACGACGACGCTGGTTTTCGAAGCATCCGGCACAGATCCTCCAGCCCATGCAGTGCTTAGTAGCTGAAGAAGGGATACTGTTGCACTGGGACAAAGGTTATTTAATGACTGGTAGGAGATGCCGTCAGCTCCAAGCGAAGACTTGCGTTCGTAGTGGGCAAGGACTTAGCCAATTCAGCCATGGAGGAGTCCACATAGAGTGACTCATGCACTGCTAACTCCTCACTGTCAATTGAGTATGGCAGAGAGTTTAGGGATGCCCTATATGTTTCTACCGACGCTGCTAAGGATGGCCTTGGAAAGGTCCTGTATAAGTCATGTGACTGTCCGGACCC
Organism: Ornithodoros moubata; assembly: GCA_029532675.1. Classification (NCBI taxonomy): domain Eukaryota; kingdom Metazoa; phylum Arthropoda; class Arachnida; order Ixodida; family Argasidae; genus Ornithodoros; species Ornithodoros moubata. Next base: position 18,609 of record JARGYV010089008.1, read on the forward strand.
ACTGAAATGTGAGTAGCACGTATTATTAATGTCGAAGTGCATTATGACCTAAAACAACCCTTCCACCAGCATTAATCTGAAGCCTCAATGTGATTCACATTTCGATTACAACCTTCAGTTTTCTATTGGGAAGCAAAACGGAAAAATTAGACCTGTCAACTCCAACTCCACCGTGAAAGTGGCAATCAACTAATAGGTATACACACTTTTCACAAACTAACTTTCTTTTTGCGCCGCCCTTTTGCCCCCGTTAGAGCAACTCCTACCGAGTTGCCCCTAGTATATATAACTTCCATTGCCATAACTTCTCTCAAAACTGCGCGTAGGCTGCGAGCAAGTTAAGTTTTCAAATGCACCGTTTTTCTTGCACCGTTTCACCCTCATGGAAATACGTCTAGTAATATTCCCTCGGGGAACTTTTTAGCACATTAACTGCTCTGAGCATTCCATTCTTTCACACCTTGAACAGAATAGAAGACAAAATAAAAATAAACATGAAACAAGGCTCATACGTTGATCATCAGCTCAAAGGCTGGCAGAAGGTGCTCTTTTATGTCACGGAGTCCACAAACCACACCTGCTTTGAAATCGATTCAGCAGTATAACCCCTGGAAGTGGAAGAGCGATCTCTTGTGGCTGACTATTTTGACTTCGCCCCGCCTTCAAGTTGATTTTTTTTTTTTTTTTTTT
>JARGYV010089013.1:0-16689 GCA_029532675.1 Ornithodoros moubata
GATGGGCTTTCGATGCGGTCTTATATTAGTACTAACAATTCTTATTTCACTAAAGTTTCGGAATGGAATTTTCTGTACGAGACCGTCCCTTTAAAGATGTCAACTACTATGAACATGATTCAATACTGTGCCCGTCCAGCCTTGGAGCCCGTGGTAGCACAATAAACGTTGCGTCTTGCTAACATAAGTAAAAGCCTAACATCACTGTAGTAAAGCCAAAAAAAAAAAAAAAAAGGCGAAAAAGGTTACCATGCTTTGCTGTGGTGCATTTCAATCTGTCTTGAGCAGCTGCAGCAGAGATCATGCTGATACAAGGCAAAGAATGTACACGTACCTATGTGAAATGTGTAGTAGATGGCCAGAACACTGGCCACAGCATTTTCTTGGATGTAGGCCTGGTAAGCATCAGGAGGGGGACCAGAGTGCTCAATGGTGGTGATCGCTGTCTCACGATCATCTGGTGGAAGTTTGGCATTCAGAGCACGAACCTAAGTAAACGAGCACAAAAATTATCACGGGCTTGAAATTTGATCAGCTAGTCAGCATCTCATGCTTTCCACCATTCAATGGTAGCAGTCAGACTCAGTTCAGAAACAAATCAGTTCTCTGTAGATCTAGTGTGAGGTACCAAGAGGTGCCCAAACAGCATCCTTTGACAGAAACTCCAGTTGTGCACATTTCTTTTTTCTTACCAGTTAGGTACTTCCCCCATTTTTCCCACACTGTATAATGTCCGTAATAATTTTTGGGAACCAAAATTCTGGAAGTCATCTACCCTGTAAAATGGAAATACTATGAGAGATTGGGCAATCTGATCCTCTTATCAATCCGGCCTTTCTTTGATGATACTGCGATGTTGACAAAAACTCACTGCAATGCACTTCATACAACAAAGCTGACGTTGACTTATACTAGTTTTTTTCAGGACCGTTCGATTTTTTTTTCATAATGGATGGGTTGAAACTGAATCACTGCTCCTTACTAAATTTTTGGTCTAGGAAGCCCAAATATAGATCAGCAACTATGGTGCCACTACCTTATGTTGCTAACCCACCTGGTCATCCACCATGAGAGACATAAGTGCTGGAATGAATTTTGTCATCAGCTGAGTGTCCTATAGGCAGCAAAGGAAAACACGTGCTCAGAAAGACAATGTAAGGTTTCTTCAAAATGTGAATACACACAACTGTAACAGACAGTCTCATAAACGCACCAGTTTGGGTTCCTTGTACTGCTGGCCACTGATCATTTCCCATGCTTGAAGACCTAGCGCCATCATCCTGAGCACAAGCACCAGTACCTGATTGTCCTGAAATGCCAAGTGGAAACGTAGGACATCCAGGACCTAAACATCATCCTATGCTTTCGACGACATCAATTACAACCTACAGTTGCTCTTTGTATTTTAAGATATAGGACTCATTACTATGAAACCACTAGACGGAAAGAACGAAAGGGCCTCATGAATGTTGGGGTGCCAAAACTCTACAGTGGCACATGAAATCTCCACCAATTTTTCAAATGGATATTTAATTAAATTAAGACAGAAATTCTTTAATTCACCAATTTTGTTGCAGAGCATTGAAGACCAGTTCATCAATGACAGTTTAGGGTAGGTTGGTGCCCCAGGAAGAGGAAAATTTACTAAGCCCCCCAAAATTTGGAATGTTAGGGCCCCTGCCGCTGGCAGGTTCTAACCACTGGAGCTCCATTACATAACATGCTGTCACTAAGGTAACTCTGCTGACGGTAAATTAGAACATATGCACATCCCTTACCCTTGGCAGGCCTTCATTGTTGATAAGATGATTGATTATTTTCATAGCAGACTGAGCCAGGAAGTTGATTGCATAGGGGTCGCATAATGTCATTGACAGGTCCCTGGAGAGGACAATAACAGACTGACAGTAAGATACACTCATACAAATAACACATATGACCGCAGGATCGGGCTAAATTGAACACTGAATGGGACAGCATTGAATGTACATTAAATGCAGAACAAAGGCACACATTCTGCCTGCCATCCCAGCTTTTATTATTGTCCCCGTGCTGAAGGTTGTGCACTTGTCCAATACCTAGAACACAAACTTGTAAGACATAAACACGACACCATGTTTAACACCTGCCCAAGTTCGTAATCATTTTTGTTCATTTGCTACAGTGAAGGGGATAAAGGTAAGATGTTTATTTCTGGTTTTTGTTTTCTTTAATGATTGCCAAGGTCTAACACGGAAAACATTGGAATCACTCGTCCCTTTTCAAAACCTCACAAAAAAAATTAGGATGGCATTGCACATACTAAAGTCACTGAGTATGTTTTTAAATAAGACTGTAGTGCATCTGCTTCCGCAAAACAATGCTGAACTGTTGTCCCACCATAGTATGCTCAAAACATGGACAGATGTAATGTGACTATGTGCAACACTGACCCCAAGACTTGTTCCTGCCCCCTCTTGATGCTGTCGAGGAACCCCTGCAGCTCCCTCGATCTCTTCGTGTCGACGTTTTTCTCCCGGATGCAGGCATCAAGACACCATGTGAACTTGTGGCACGGGTCTACAGCAATAATGTCCTGCACTTCAAGGTCGTGCAGGGCCATCAGAAGTTCCACCCGCAGGGTGCAATAGTGCACATTTCGTGTCCGTAAAAACAGTGTCCGCAGGAACTGCAGCACCATGTCGTAGAGGACAACATTCTTGCCAACCATAAGTAAAAGTTGTTGGAGGACCTGCCCCTGACGACGCTGCTTTGGTGATGGATTGAAGAATGATGCTTCAGGACCTCCTTTTGTATCCCACAAGGCTGCTTCTTTTTCTGTGACGTACTGGGCGAGCAGAGGTAAAACCTCGTCCCCGAAAAGGCTTTGGTGTTCTTGCCAAATCTGACGTTTAACCTGCATTTAGAGTTGAACAGCATTTACTTAGAAAGTCAAGGATATACAGCATGACATGTAACCCATTGCACTAATATGTTGTCGGGCTTGTACTTTGATTTTTACTTTTTCATTGTGGTGATGTACCTCACCCCGAATTGTTCGTCATAAACGAAATGTACGACTGTATTTCTCGGATAAAAGATCGTGTCGATCTTACCTGCACGTCGCATTCCTTGTACAACATCTTGTCGCTGACGAGCTGCTTCAGGTACTTATCGTCAACATGGTCCAGGTTTTTCAGGATGCACATTACAACGGGACGCAACGATGGCACCTTAAAATGTAACAATATTTATTTAAAATCTTCACCGCTTCAAGCGTTAAGAGAGACTACACAGACACTGGAACTTACTCGTATGACAGGAAAACTTTTTTGCAACATTTCTTTGAGTTTACGTTCTTTTTCACGTCCTTCACTCTTCCCGAGGTTCTCTATCTGTTGCAGTAGCCGTTCTTTAAGTTCCTCCAGTACAGATGTATGAAACTCCAGTCTGCAAACTCCGTGAAGGTCCAAAAGCGGTAACATCGGACGCAACGACGGCAAAAGAATGCCATTCTCTTCCTGGAATTCTTCGATAGCCCGTAGCGGGTCTGAACAGTTCGTCAGGGCCTCTCGAAGGAACTCCTTGCCCGGAATTCCAACTTCTTCCAGACCGGCCATGGCAAGTTAGGCTTAGCAATTACTGAGGCAGAACAAATTTACACAAATATAAAGACGTGAAGATGCAAACAATAAAAAATAAAGAAAACGACGGATTTTTAATATGATTCCTTGGGTTGCTGTGTCGGAAGTAGACCAAAACGCTGCTTGATCATAACTCTGTAGCGGGAGTACTTGTCGTCTGGCGTGAAGCGAGGCGGATGCGCCGAGACCGTTGGCTTCCCAACCGGACTCACTGATTTCAGGGTATAAACTCGGTTCCCTTGGTCATCTAGGTAGTACATCAGATACATTGTAGGTCGATGAACGCCGTTTCGTGAGCCAAAGAGGCTATCACAAACCACAAAGATCAAACGTCGCAAACACAACACACGTGGTAAAAGAAAAACAGCACTGGTGTTGTTGCCAGATGATGTTGAACGTGGCTCCAAGATTGGTCGAATGCTCACGTTACGACAAATATCCACCAGCCTACCAGCTTCACGACAGGGCAAATAGTTATTTTCTCTTTTCTTACTTCAAAAGAAATATGTTACAAATCTACTTTTTAGAAAAAAAGAAAATAAAGATCATTTCCGCGTTTCAACAGAAGTGATCAACGTTGTGACACTTGGGCACAGTTCGGGAAAAATGTGCCAGCTTACGCTTGTAATCGTTGGGGAAGCAAACGACATATGCGGTTCGCAGTTTCATTTTCTCTTTGCATCAATGGTTTCTACGGGATAAAAATGCTGTAATAATAATTAATTATTGAGCTTATTAAATAATTTCAGTAAAACAAACTCTTAAAATACTGCCATAGCCCATAGCAGGCTACAAGCAGTCCCTCTATAAGTTTTAGTTTAAGTTATTTGCTACTTTCTATACTATATATTGATTCTCGGAGTCTTTCGCTTTGACGGGATAGGTATTTAGCAACTTCACGCCACCCTGTATAGAAAACGTTCCTTTGGTGTTGCATATATATACATACATATAAATTTCTAGTACCCAGAGCTGTGACTCAGGTTCTTGAATAATCCAAATATCAGAGGGAACCACCTTTGTGTGCCAACATTTCACTGTAATACGAAGTTAGTATCTATGTAACTTGCCAACGCAGTAAATCTGTTCATTTATTTTTTCCCGAAATACGAATATGATTATCACTGCAGAGTAAAAGTACGTACATGCGCATTTTAATTTGCAACTACTTCTTATATCGTTGACGCCTCTTTCACTGCTGGCTGTTGTGCTTAAGCTGAGGCCCTACAATGTCTGCACGTTGGCTTGCGGAAGGAAAATGAAAGAAACGTAAATAATATTTCTGCGATGTCCCCTTGAATCAGGAGGAAAAACGAATTTGCATATCCAATGTCACGCAGTAATGTCTGAGCCACACGGCTTTTCAACGGCCTCAACTATAGCTCTTCGTTTCGCTTTGTTTCGTCTCGTTTCGTTTCTTTCTTTCTTTATTTATTTTTGAACCGATTTCATGTTCCACCAGTCACATCTAATTAAGCGTACACGCGTACAAGCAATCAAAAAGCGTCCACACAGGTGCACGAAGAAACGCAAACGACGCCACAGTCTCGTCTTACCATCCTGTACTGCATGGGCCCTGGACCATGAACAAACACGATGACGTCGGCTCTCTTATGGCATTTCCTGACGGGCTTCCGAGCGAAAGAATCAGGAATCAGGAGATGATATAAAAAAGAACACAAAGAACTGACATCTATTGTTCGCGGGATTGTATCCCAGAGTCCTTTGCGCTGAAGATTCCCTATAAATCCGGCGCCCTGCGCTGACCTCATGTGGACACGATTCATCCCGTCATCATGCATGTTGCTGTGATCGTGGCTGTTCTGGCGGCTGTCATATCCGTGGTCATCGCCGGTGAAAGCAGCACAGAGGGGTTATGCGGTAAGATAGGCGGAGCTTTTTCTCAGTACTTTCACATAGCACCACTGAGCTGTCCTGGAGACGTGATGCCTTCTTTGTACGACATTTAATTTTAGTTGCAATTGATTACACTTATAAAAGATGGAGATGAGATGCACACTAAGGAAGTAGCGCTTGTCCGGGTTTTTAATAGCACCATTCTTTCGATTTCGGCTGAAAATCCATTCATCCATCCGCATCGACTAAGGGAGAGCACACAATGTGACAAGCCAACCAAGATGGAAAAAGTTTAATAAGAAAACGCTATGAAATTCGAGATCGTGATATTTTTTACATGGTGATCTTTCGCAGATGATGTCACATAGCTGGTAAAGCGAAGAGAAAAGTAATCTGAGGTTGTACTTTAGCGTCAGTAGAATACGTAGTTTACGGACTCTATACAAATTCACTAAGTTCTGACGCGAGGAGGCACTATGGGTTCTTCACTTGGACGACACGACATCATAGGTCCTCGGTTCTCGACAAGAATGTCCACTCCAGGCATGGGACAAGTCCGGCTTTGTAATCCACACGATATATATATCGTATACAAAAATAGTATATCGCCGTCGAAACGTCGACTACCGAGTCTTACAATCTTCCCCTAATAAACGTCTTTTCTATTACTCCCACGCTATTGCTGTCCGCGCTTATTTTTTCTATTGCTTATATGTATAGAAGTAGAAATAGGAGGTGGACAAAGGGTTTTCAAGAAAACATAAAGGGGGTTTGTCTATATAGAATACTACGGGACCTACGTTTCAGCAGCAGCGCTGCTCTCAACAGGACAATATATATATATATATATATATATGTTGTTGTTTTTTCAGCTCTGGAGGACGCCCAGAAAGCTAAGGCAGTGGAATGTATCTCGGGCAAGGTTTCTGAGAAGGTACCTCGTGGACAGTACCAGTGAGCCGCGCTTTTTCATGCTGACCTATTTCTCGGCGTTTCAGGTAAAGGCGAAGTGGGACGGCATCAAGCAATCACTGGGAAACACCGATCTTGACGCGGCCAAGAAGCTTTGTGAGCTGAAGAAAGAGGTAGCAAATTTCGCTGAATCACAGGATGCAGCAGCTGTTCTCCCCAAGTGCTACGGAGTAGTGACGTGCTGTTTTGCATTTCAGAACAAGGAAGCTGCGGAGGGGGCCAAGTTGTTCACGGTAAGTGTCCCATTACTGTAAACCGTCAAGTATGCCGACGATTCCTCAGGGCAGTACCTCCCTTTCGATCATTCCACTGCGTCATTCTCGCCCTCTTCGCCGGCGCTTCTACCGTTCCCAATGAATCCTATACTTCAATACTATTGAACAGGCCTGTGATGTCACAGTTAAGGGTGGTCTCTGCTATCGCTTGCTGTAAAAGCCTGCAACTAGGGCTGTACCTTTTCTTGACGCTGAAGCTCCCTTAGTTAGTTATGAATTCACATAAATAAAGGGAACAGAAAAACTGATTACCATATATATAAGTGCAAAAATATAACTAAACTGAATATCGACATAAACAAAAAGACGTCAGGTGTGTATGCACGAGTGATATTGAAGGCATGTTAAGGCGTAATGATTATTTAAGACCTGCTGTTATTTACGACATGTGAAGCAGAATTATCGCCCTCCACCCGACAAACCCTGCCTGCACGCTACAATTGCCTATCACTGCCCGAACTATGCAGAATCGTAGTTTTAAAGGCCCAGTGGTCCTATATGCAGAAGGGCGAAAGTAAGACAGCGCCGCTGTTCTCGCGTTTCCTTACAGCCTGAAGATGAAGCAGAAATCAAGAAGGCATTCAATGAATGCAAGCCACAGTAAGGAGTAAAGGTTTCAACAAAGTTAGAAGCAGACACCCGGCCCCTCCTGTGTTGTTTTTGGCATCTGATCGTCGTGGAAGCACATGCTGGACGTGCCCATCTCTTTTCACAATGCCAAACGAGTAGAGAGAGAAATAAAACTGTTGTTCAGATTAACCGGTTATTAGCTGTCTTTTGAACGTCTCTATACCTGTGTACGAAAGGGGTGACAGCGCTAGCCACCACATACAACGGTGTCTTCTTTCACCATGATTTGTTGTGTTCAGTGCCGTCCAAATGTGTATACCGCTCTTGTAACGACACTAGGAACATCGCATTTCGTCAAAGAAGGAGAGAAAGAAAAAGCGCAACATCGTCCATAGTGCATGCACTCCGACGAAACTTTGTTGTCTATTCACTACATGGGGAAATTTCCAATAAGATGTATTACTTACATTGGAAAGGAGGTAATGATGAGCACGGGCTGACTGAAATAAACTTTTGCGTGTCGTGACATGTCTTGACGGTCAGCGTTCACTGATAAGGGTAACGTAAGTAACGGCAGGTGTACGATGAAGGTGGAATCATATCCCTCAGTCAACCTGAAACACGGATGAAAACACAAGGACCAGGGTTGCTGGACGCATCTCAAGAGCAGTGATGCACAGGAAGCAGGTAAGGATGGGAAGACCTGCCGTGCATAGTGGTGAAACTTCTTTATGCAACCACAGACTACCTCGGCAGACTTAAATTTTGGAAATTTGTGTTTTGAGGCTGGAACACACAAATGGGGACTGAATATACAAAGAAGCCTCAACTTGCCTTAAGAACAACGAAAGAAGGAACTCACTGGCTGCTAGTCAGCTGGCAATAACATTTTTCAGTAACTTCCTTTTTTCGTTTACCTAAAATCCTGCTCATGCTCCAGGACTACAAGAACCAGCGGACCTCGCAGTAGACGAACTTTTCTCCCCCAAAATATTGCAGCAGTCCTTCGAAATCCTCGAATTGTATTTGTTTGCGGTCAACAGTTATGGCTATCCTCAGCTGCGAGACAGGAGGGTCGCTCGTCACATCACTCGTGGATTCCGAGACGTTGTCTTCTAAACCTGGAGACAACGGTCAGCGAACCAGCAATAGTAGGCGCACGGTGTTCACACTTATAGCACGGTCCTTCAATATTCTCTCTGAAAGAGTATTGAAGGACCGTGCTTATAGTACACCGTGGCACGAACTGCCGAACGTAAGTGCGCCACAGAATTTGGCAACTACGTGCAACGATTTCCAGGCGGGAGACTAGAAATGCAGTTAATCATATGTAACCATATGCACCATGCATATACAATATGATGCAAATTCATGCGGTCATCAGAATGCAGTCAGAACACAAAGAGTACCATTCCTCGCACCCGTGTCCCCAAAGCATAAAGACCAGTGACAAGGAAGATCATTGTTCAACAATATATTATACAACATACAACAACGACAAACAATTATATACATATGACAGGACAGACGATGACGACCACATACGAGGAACTATTTACAAGACGCCGCTTGCCCACTGCTGACCACTTGGACATGCAACGTTTCTGCTGGCGGAATCTCCACAGCTGGACTCCTGGCCTTCCTTCTGAAGACGATGTCTTTAAGAGCCGCGAACGGCTGTTCGACGGCCACGTACGCGATGTACGCCAGCATTATCGCGATGACTGAGTGGCCCATAAATTCGTAGCACTGGAAGACAAAAGGAGACTCATGTAGCCTTTATCATGTTATCACTTTAATCAGCGAAAGAAAAATTGTAGGATCGGAACGTACCATAGTGAGATGATCAAGGTTGACTAATTCCCTGCTACTTGCGGCTTTTGTGTAAATGACGAGAGGATGAAGAAGGTAGATGAGATAGGTGAGGTTGCTGACGGGAACCAGCCCGTGCCAAGATAGAGCTCCATTGATAAGACCTGCAGATAAAGATTAATGTTTTCGTAAGACCCTCGTGACGTGCAAGTCATTCTGCCAGTCGCGTACGACGCATTAAATATTAAAGCAGCTGTACAGGACTTGAAAATTATGTGGTACGACGAGTCCCCGTACCTCCATGTCCAGTCTCGCAGATAACGGTGATGACGGCGACGCCAAGACACCACATAGTACGGTGGACGCCCGCGTACACAGCGTACAGGATGGAGTCGACTGCGATGTTCGCCCGGTATGGATAGACGCCGAACAAGGAGACGGTCGTAAAGATTACAGCCACAGCCCAGCCGATTGCTATCGTCACCTGCGTTAAGGGCACATTGCGCAGGTAAAGACCCCGTGGTCGTCTCGCGCCCAGAACAATGTCAATATTTCGACGTGAACTTACTCTTTTGTATTTAACTTCTTTGTTCTTGACGAGATAATAACCACAGAAGAGACCAACACAGAACGGGCCGAAGTGAGTGAAAGGTTGGAAATATACCAGGTTCAGCTGCTGGAGAGCTTTCCTGTCAAAGGTTTAAGTTACTATCAGCAACAAGTCAATCCGACTCCCAGGCTTAAGTTCACGTTAGCCGACGACGTTTTCCGTGCGTTCAAATAAAGAAGATCCAGTATTCGTTTGAACTTACGTCCATTCCGATGCCATGAGCAGGAGTGCCGGAGGAAGTTCAAAGAAATAAGTGACCAGACCAGTGGCAAGTGCAGAAAGTGTAGCTAGTGTAAAGATGAGCGACAGACCGATGCTGCTGTACCTGTATCACGAACAGAAGACACCTCAGTCACGAACCTTTTTTTTACTCGCCCATTAACGGGATATAAGGATGTAGAAACTCACTTGAAGGTAAGAAGCAGCAGTGGAAGAGATACAATGTAGTACTGCATGTTCACTGCTTGGAACCACGTGTGAAGAAGACACTGCATAAACAAAGGAGAAAAGTTTGTAAGCAAGAAATAGATGTTCTTTGGCTTGACATCAAAGTGAGCTCCGTGCACAAAATGTTCAGCGCAGACAGGAGAGCTTGACTGTACACCTCATCCTCACGAATACTCCCAACGATGCTTCTTATGATAAAACACAGAAGCGTAATTCTGCTCACAGTTTTATCTCCTTGACACAGATAGTCTGTTCGTCTCGAGAAACTCGCCGCATGGTTGGTCAAAGGAAATGATTCGAGCATGGAAACAGCGGGTCGGAGGCATATGTCATATAAGTTTCTTAGCTCACATCGCTTTTTAATCATTAAATACCTTCTAGGCGCAATATACATTCGTTACCTAGCCATGGCGGGCCGATTGTGACTCCGGAGAAGAGAAATGTGGAACACTCTGCAGACATACCTTTGAGGTTCTCAAGTACTGAGACACTTCTGTTTATATCGAACATTACGGAGACGTTTCTCGATCTCTAGAGTCGTTAGCACCGATTATACCGCCCCAGCACACTATAGTCTCCGTTCGATCACTCTTGAAGCAGCTGCCTAGCAGCAAAGAGACAAAAGGTCTTTACAGAGCACATTAACGTCATATCTCATAAAAACGGTGCGTACCATTTTCTCATACGGCAAATAGTTGCTGACATAGAGAGTATTTGTCCACCAGGAGTTTCTGCAGTTGTTGAGCAACGGTTCCATGGTTTCGTGCCAGAAAGGACCAGATCCGTAAAGAGGCAAAAGAAGGAACAGAGCGACCGCCAGAAGGTACGATGGAGTCATTCTGAGGAAGAAAGCGAGCCCCACCATTGCTTACGATGTCAATCAAACGTGCACTTCCACAGGCGCGTATAGGACGAAAATTGCCATTTTACGAGCATGTGTTATAGTTTGTGTGTGGTGGTGGTTTACTGCTCACGATAGTCGGCGTCGCGGACGACGTCATGACTGACGTGGGGGGGACTCGTGAGTCCTGAGCCGATTTCGTTGGGAACAGTCCTGGCACATGCCTATAATCGTAAACACTTGCAGCACAACTGACCGTAGGATTCGATCCCACGATCTCACGGTCTTTGCGCGTATGTAATTTAATTTTGGGCTGTCACACTAGGACTAATTATGTTTTCTGTTTTTTCTTCTTTTGAGGCTGCACTCAGGTGCACAGTTTTGAACTTACGTTTCAAATTCGTCGAGAACTGCAGGAGAGAAGAAACCACGTGTACGCAAAAAAAAAAAAAAAAAAGGACACCGTCAAACTCAGATATTATGCAAACAGCTATAATACAAACGCCGAAAAACATTCGCCGAATCCGATGTAAGATTAAAACCGGAAACGCAAAACCCCTATGTAGGCATGTGTGAAATTCACCTCCAGATTCTTTGAAGGAAGGCGGAGAGCACGTTGAATTTTCCCTTGCTCTGCTCAAGTTTGCCCCAGCTTGAGTAAACGATCAGGAGTCCACTGCAAAGTGTCGTCACGTTAAAAACGACTGTCCAGAGGTTATACCGCGAGCACTTACCTAATAAAGAAGAAGGTGTCAACCGGCAAGAAATTTTCAATTACTGTGAATGGAACGCTGGTGTAGAGTTCCTCGAGGGACCTAAGCCTTCCTGGAAGATCAGAGATGAGTAACTTTATGTACCGGGTATATATTCCAGGTACCGGACATACAGAAATCGTTAGATCCTTTCTTATCCTGTTTAGCGTAGCCAATACATTCGTAGAATTCACACTTCAATATATATATACTTACGGTAACGGATGAAAGATGCAATATCGACCAGGTAGTACGTATGGCCTAGCACAATCCAGAAGCACGAGATGATACGAAGTCCATGCAGAACGCTCAGGCTGTTCCTTGTTTTTCTTGGGTTGAGGAGCTTCTTGGTATTCGCAACGAACGAGAACGCCAGGAAAATTCTCGCAAGTACACCTAAAACAGGATGAACGACTCGTAAGGGACCTTGGCACTATTTAAAGGGGGTGCAGTGAACAACAGGTCCGTAGGTATTTGCTACAAACCTGGTGGTGGCATATGAGACCCTGGTTTCAGATGCTTCCTCTGGTAGTTGGAAATACGCTCTAGGACAGTTCCAATAATGACACAAGCGGCTATGATACCCAGTGCCACACTGAAAAAAAATGCATGCATTTGTTTAGTTATTATGTCTGTGAAGCGTGCTTCTGAAACGCAGAGAACGGTGCTTACATGATGATAATATGTTCCGTTTTGTAAACAACTGTGCCCTTAAATTCGCAGTTGCCAATGTCTGCCTTCATGCCAGCTTGTCCGGCAGCTAGAAGAGGGAAAAAATACTGTGATACTGCATAGAAATAATAAAAATAAGTATAAAAATGGAATGTACTTAATAAAAGATTTCAGGGTATATAGTCTCTATAGTAAAGGTCTCGAGAGGGCCGTGGCTAGTGACATTGAATAAGTTGAGAAAAACAAGAACATATCAGACAGCCTTCATGTGGCTTCAAGGCGGACAGCACGGTCTGTAACCACCTCTGATTTGCAGACGACGTTTGGTTATGATTTGCCTGCTTTGGCGACATGAGTCACACGACTTTCTGGATCGGATCGACACGCATCCTAGTAACATATTTCTCCGCAGTACATGAGTGGCAAGGCTGCCGTGTTATGAAAAATCATAGGTTCTGAAAATTTTGTATTTTCAGTGACATTCGCAAAAGATCAAAGGTGGGACGTACCATGGGTAGCGAGCTTATAAAGATCATCTTTAGTACACTGAGTAGGAACACAGGCGCCGATACGGATGGGGAAATGTTTCAACCACCGTCCATAGTTGTAGACCCAATGCATAAACTGCAGGAAGAAACAAAAAAGAAAAGCATTATAGCTCGATTTATCAGGCCTTAAACGATCTAAAAATGTTGCCTCTCGATATCTGTGCGAGGAACACGTCTCCAGACAGGCTGCAACATAAAGCCAGGACCAAAGGAAGATATCTTACCGATTCTCCATCAGTGATGATCTCTGACGAATTGAAGAACGGTCTTGGCAGAAATGGAAAACGAATGTTGACCGTGCAATACTGTCCAACGATAAAATCGTTCTCGTCAGCCTCCTGGGGGCTGACACCTTCGCCTATAGCCATGCACTGGTCGAAAGAGCCCAGAGAAGCGGCAGCTCCGGTCAAGACTCCAGTTGGCACCTTACCACTGGCGTCCACCACTGCAGAGAAATCGTTCAAATTGTATAATCCTAAATGATCAAAATAATCGAATTTATTTAAAATATTTCGTCTAATAAAAAGAGACTCCTGCGAACATTTAAATGATGTTATTTTTTTCACACGGACTTGATCAGTCGCCGACGCAATGTCCTGCCGTGTTCCCACACAAAGTCCGAGTTCAACAACATCTCAGTACCGGTTTAACGTCGTGGCCCAGAAAGAGACACTTTTGCTACTTAATGACCAACATTCAGGATGCGGTCGGAAGCAGGAAGTCCGGAAATGAAAGCGAAACCAAAACAAGCCAGTTCCGGAAACTGAAGGGCGAACCGGAAACGAATGTCATTGGAATGCATCTCATTCCGTACGTCGTGGACATCGTCTGCATTGAAAATTACGGCCTGGGTCGCTCTCATGGTTTAGTACCCCATTGCATCATTGACAGACGACCGAAAGCAAAGAGGACGAAGCCCTTCGGCTAAGTAACTAAAGAGACGACAAGCCGGAAATTGTCTTCCGAGATATCGCTCAATCGTACCCGCACTCCTACCTTTCTTGACCTCGGAACTGACATTTGAAGAAAGCTCTCGATGACTGACATTTGATGAGCTCTTTCCTATCTGGCGCTTTGAAAGTACTGGTGTACATATTAGAAGGTCATGTGCTGCGTGCTCCGTCCCACGATGAGGGAAACTCTGAGAATCTTTGCGCCCATTTAAGTTTAACTCACTGGACCGTGTTTTCTACTGCGTAACACATTTGTTAACAGCGCGGTTACGTAGAATGACTCATTTATCAATTTCCGCACAAATAATGGCATTGGTTAACCCGTATTACCCGGCCCTCGACCGAGTGACTAACTCATAGCGTGTTATGCGGTGATGTGTTTCCATACTGTGTACTACACGATAATCCTTGGTTAGCCTTCCACGCTGGTAGATAACGACTAAATGAATCGATGGAGAAACAATTAAAAACTGCGTCGTCACTCTTGAAACACATGATTGATAGGAGGCACAAAACTGTAGACTTTCCGCACAAATGTGACCCAAAACACCGGCGACAAGGTTGTTAAATCGAGGTGGGCCGTTGGGTTTGTTTGTTTCCCTAACAATTATTCCTTCCTCAAGGACCTGAGGGAAGGAGGTTGAAGGGCGTCTTCATCTCTCAGGGATGCGGAGGTAAAAAGTAATGAGCACTTTCTTGTTTACCATTATAATTTGAAATACGGGCCGTTCTTCAGTGTCATATCAACTTACGTTCATGTCTTCATGTTTATAAAAAAAGAAAAGGAAAGTAGAAAGAATCGTGTCTAGGTCGGCAAGGAACTTTCTCGGAATCTCGCGATGCGTCACAATATCTTCATTGAGTTAGAAGCAGATTGAGGTGATTGATCTATGAGCGACGCATTTAAGTACCTCGTGCCGATCAATTACTACTAAACACCTACGATGCTATCCGAGAACGGTGCTAAACATTTAGAAACAGGTACCGACAGGCTTTGATGGAAATAAATGGGTTGATTTCTTTCCTCTCCTCTCTGCCTTTTTGTCAACTGTCACAACATCCCAGCGTGCAATCCCTTCCGGAACATGTTTAGGGCATCTCTCGGATGACAAAGAAATAATAACGTATCATCATTGTGTCCGTTCGTAGTGGCAATCATTCAGTGATGACTTTTAGCTTTCCCAGGCAGAACGCACGCTCCGGAGCCTTTGTGTTGAGCCGTTTTTTGTCGTGTCTGCTTCACAATCTTGTCGCAGTGTAGGTTAAAAAGGTAATCCGCGCAAACTAAGCCAGCAGGAACTGGAAATGGCGCACTGCAGTCCATCCGCATGCACCGGTGTCAAGCGGAAGTCAACATTTAGGGCAAAAGCGAAGAACACTTCCGCTTCCTGCATGGGCAGCATACCGCAGTGCGGATGACGTTGCTTGTTGCCTTCTGTTGTCGTCAAGTTCCAGTCAAGGGGAAAGTGTTCGGGTGCCCTTGAAATAAAACTGGGACAGAGACGCTCTAAGGATTCCTTGATTGAGTACTGCCCCTGTCAGGGCGTTATCTAAACTCCAGAGATGGACCAGACTCTCAGAATGAATCATTCTTTCCAATGTGCCACATCAATGTGGGCCTCGTCATGGCGTTCTAGATTTACTTAACGTGAACTAGGAAAGATAGATAAGAAAGATTGTAAATAATATTTCACAAGTCTGCGCCTCAGACATTCGCTGAACTATGGAAAGTGCTGTTAGCTGAACCTAGCTCTAGCACTCCGAAGCTTAGCGACGTGCGTAGATGAGGGAATAAGAAAGGGTACTTTCGCTCTAAGTTGTTAAGGAAGCCTTGGCGATACTTACTTGATATGGCCCACTCCTTGAGCTTTCTTACTCCGATGATCACTTTGAAGACAGCTGCCTGACAATCCTCCGATATCCCGGCTTCGTTGCTTGCACGTAACAGTGTGGGGAATATCTTCTTGACGATATCCTCGGCTGTGGAACGCAGGGAAGCTTCCATCTCCTTCCATGACTGGCGTGCCTGCCAATAAAGACATTACATTTAGTCACAACCACACTTTCTTGGTATCACGTATCAAAAGTTCTGAGACAATTACATTCCGAGATAGCCAGCGGATAACTCGCACTATAGTTACGCAGTCGGCCACTTACACCCAGCGATCTCGCTCATTATCCAATGACAGTCCTCTTGACTGACTGAAGGACTTGAAAGGCCGATGACTCGTATTCATCAATCCAAGCGAAGCGGTTGGTAGAGCGAGATAAGAACGAGCTGTCATTTCCGAAAATGTCGACTTACGCTGTTCCTTTGACTTTACACCACGCCAAAACATAAATGACCTTCATGTATTCACGATACTTTCGACTTCCTCGCTTATTTTAAGCGAGCAAGAATCTTCGAATCTTAGAGATCTAGTATCTCACGAATCTTCGAGAGCAACCTAAAGATAAGAAGGAAACGGAAGTAATTTTATTAAATAAAAATCGCGGTCGAGTTCTTTTTATTTATCTCGAGACCAAAAAATGAAAAAAAAAAGGGGGAGAGAGGACGAGAAAGTTCTCTCTTATATTCTTTGCTTGAGGATCCAGGTAAAAAGAAAAAAAAGGAGAAATGGTTTAACAGAAGTCACAGACACACACAAAATAATAACTAGCGTTAAAGGGACAGTCTCGTACAGAAAAGTCGATTTCGAAACTTTAGTGAAATAAGAATCGTTAGTACTAATGGAAGACCGCATCGAAAGCCCATCG
>JARGYV010089050.1:0-11960 GCA_029532675.1 Ornithodoros moubata
AACCGGGCGACACGGTATTGGTCATGGCGGCACTCGATCTTTTTTTTTTTTTTTTTTGTAAAAATGACTAAATTCCCGCGAAGTTTAAGTCTTTTGCGGACAGTTGTAGAGCTTGTTGATCTTGGTGATGTCAGTCTCTGTCAGGTAGTCTTCGAGGTAGGCCTTGCCTAAGCTTTCCTTGCTGATGGCGGAGTCCTTTGGTAGTAAAGTTGGCAAGTCTTTCTCTTTGGAATACGTGTTGAAGGGATAGTGCATGACAGACTCGTAGTCGTACGGTTCGCCGTAAGTCTCTGCAGTGGTTTCGCTCTCAAGCTGGAAATTGTGATCTCCCCCTGGAAATCGAGGCAGATATTAATTCCAGTTCTGACGCTTAGCAACCACGCAAGGGCCCAGTTGGGCTGAACTATAGTGTTGTCGTACTGTCTTGGATGTTGTTCCAGAGTATGTCGATGTATTCGTCTCTGTCTGGTCGGCAGTGTTCGTGGAAGAATCCGAGGGCGTGCAAGAGTTCGTGGGCGATCTGACCTTTCCCGGGGCAGTAGAAGAAATCCAAAGCCAGGGTCTGTTCCCCACCTTCTCTGCCAACGTGCGAAGCGCAGCGACCGCTGTGGGAAATTGCGAGAAAAAAAATACGCTTGCGGGAGTCCGGAAGGACCTTATGCAGTCATATCAACGGAGCCTAGATCAAATAAGTGTGAAGTATACTGATAAAATGACGGAATCGCAGGCTAATTGGCGGAAGAAAAAATCAGAACTGTACCAGACAAAGTGTGAGCAAGCTGATAATACTTGTTTTTGTTTGCATATATTGCATTCGCTGCAAATGGTGATGAGCGGTTTTAAAGTTAACTCTTGCACTAAACTAGGTCAGCAACTAGAAACTTTTATCGCCATGAACGAATCAGCAGACACCCGAGGAATAATCATGCGCTTAAAGGGTAATTTCTTATCAGGTGAACGCATTCAGAACATATGACCTTGATTTGCTTTGGCTTGTGAACGATCTGTTGTTGTTTTCTTTGCCTTTGTCATTTGGCTGCCTAATTCTTTTACATGGTGATAATGATGATGGCGAATTAAAAAACCCTAAAATTAAACACTTAACATTAATAAATAATATTACAACATATTTATCTCTATATCACTATTAAGGTAAATGCAAACAAAAAGAAAACCCGGTTCTAGTCACTGATGATAAATTAACGCCACATAATATCACTTTAAGACGACTTGACAACGATGGGTCTTTCTTTTATGATTTAACTTGTAACAATTACGCTAAGTGTGACAAAAAGTGTAGGCCCACTTATTTCCTCCAGTCAGGTCAGTGAACGATGTTGCCACCTGCCAAGAGATAAAGCTCCGCCGCAGCACATAGCTGATAACCAGAGGTGATGTAGCTGAGATAATAGGGACGCTCTCCAGTTCGATGTCAATCCTAAGCTCCGTGATCTACAGCGTCAAGCTGTCTTACAGCTTCTGAACAGTTTTAAGAACCGTTTCGCCACCGCCTCAAACGTCAAGCGAACACCATGCGCTGGATATTGACTGCGTTGGAGCGCGTTATCATGTCTATCCTTGTTATCAGGAGCGGCGTCGTCGCTTTATCTTGTGGCACGTGGCAATATCGTTCTGTACTGGGATTGGTCTACACCATGTCGTGCGGTGAAGTTCGTTTTCAGAGTTTGTTATAATAATAATTCGTGGGTTTACGTCGCGAGACAACTTATGGCCATGATCAGATCGAGTTCTGAAAATGCTCTGACTTTTTTTCAATGCTTTCGTCATTGCCTATATCAGTCTTTAGAAAGAATCATATCTATGCTTCCATTAGGACGATACATCTTAGCTTCATCGAATGGGGAGAGCATCGGTCGAGATATGCTCATAAAATACCGGAATAGTGCTCATAGCAATAATAGTAAAATAATGTATCCCTCAGATGGATTGTTTAAGCGCTCTACGAGGTGACATGACACGGCCGAGCCGTTTTTTGAAAACATCCGCCATCCGTCTGTTTTGGGGCGCCGCGTCCGACCCAAAGATGCCTTCGTCGTCCGAAAAAAGTAAAGAAGTAAGCAAAGAAAGGGAGAGTCAACTCAGCGTCAGTCTTGTGCGCCAAGATTTACAAGTCTGCTTACTCTCTGTGCTCGATGTTGACGTAGTCAGGCTCATTCTTCCTCTCGACGAATTTGACGCAAGTTTTCTCTTCGACGAGCGCCATGGCCTCTTTGATGAGCGGTTGATCCAGTTCCTCGTCTGCGTGCGATACAGAGGAAATTGAAGCGCGTAAATAATAGACGAAGGTGTAGGGAGCAAAGAGGAAAAGATACAGGCTTTAGGTTGAACGACGTCTTTGTTGGAATAGGAGTGAAAAAAATCGCGTCTCCAGCCTTCGTTCGTATACAGAGTATGTACATGACTGCATGGCACAGCCGCCACAGGACCCAGTTCGTGAGAATTGTGCCTCTTTATATTTCACACTCTCAAAAAGAAGAAGAAGAAGAAGAAAAAAAAAAGGAACTTACCGAATTCGGGAGATATGGTGTAGTACACTTTTGCATCGGGCCACACCTTTGACTGATCCTTAACCACGGTGTAGACAGCGAACCTTGGCAGCGGCTGCCGGAAATAATGGAATCGTTAAAAAAGAAATCGAAGCCAAGGACATAAAATATGCCAAATTGATAGAAGTACCGCTGATACGATTGCGAGGGATGCCATGATATCCCTCACTTCAAAATCAACACTCATGAGACTCAAGTGTAAAAATCTGGGGTTGTCATAATTTATTATTGGTTGTTAGCACTCAGCGTCTTTTGATTGGAGCATTCAATGTAGACTGTCGCCACCGCTATGCCTGCCTGCCGATATGATCAGGCGAAGCAAGCCTTGTAATTTAGGGTGCGCTCTGGGCCAGCTTCGCGAGCAACTGTACCCTTGACCTTGTCGTTAAAAAGACGGGACAACAACAACTGCAGCGGAGTTGATGCTACCAAGTACCTAACGAACGTTTTCATATGTCCGTCTTTATTATTACTTATTTTTCTGGTAGCAGACAACAGTAAAATAAGAAAAATAAAATAGAGAGAGAGATACATGTGGCGCTGTAAACACACTAAAACCGCTGTCCGAGTCGCATTGAGGAAAAGGATGTTTCCGAAGCAACAAACAAGATATATAGGTCAGATAAGCTTCAATAAAATAATGCCTAACAGGTAATGGGAGTCGAAGACAGCAAAATGATGTCGGCCATCTGTTTTCATTGGCCACATTACACGTAATGCCAGGAGGGAGCTTCAAGGGCTTTTGGCGTGATCTCTGTATATAATGACACACTTTGGATAAGTTGGCGTGCGCACATTTCGCCCGCCATCATCTCGCCTGTCTACGGAGAGCTACCTATCGTAAAATTCAATGGCCGGCCGTGATTGTGGAACAGGTGATAAGCGCTGGAAAAACAATGAAATGCGTATCTCGATACCCAGCTTGTCGCACATCAGTAGCGGTGAGGACATCGTTTACGTTGGAAATACATTGGCAGATAAAATACCGGAAAGCACAGAGAAGCTGCTGACTGATTTCGACTGGATATTGCCGAGCGGGCCCTTGGTTTGGTCTGGTGTTAAAAAAAGAAAATGGAGCCCCTTCTGCTTTTATGTTATGCTTGTTACTACGTGTTTAGCATAACGTTTATGTCACGAGACTACAGAAGCCATTAGTGAACTTGTGTCCCTTTGGAGTGTGAGGACTGGGGAGATAATTCCAGTGTACCTGGTGGTGGTGAATTCACGACGACGTAGCACACATCGTTCTTTTTGTGCTCGGGTTATTTGTCGTCGTAGGTTTCGCCCGTTACGACATGTGGCGTGGCATACTTCAAAATACTCGTCGAAAAATTCCTGTGCAAACTTTAGTCTAAAACTCTTCATTCATGAATTTTCAGACATAGGTTGGCCAGATTTGAATGATCGACTATAGAAGACTTCCAAGAGCACTGTCCAATATCAACAAAATAACTGCTACAGAATGCCATATAGTGACTAAACGGGGTCATTCTTCGACAAATTCTCAGTAAATGAGAGGCAGTACTCAGCAGCACATACATGTATTAGACCAGTGCTAAACAGACATCCACTCCCAAGCCCTATGTGGGCTATTGCGCATTTGCTTTAAACTTAACTTTCTAAAGATTTGGATGCTATTCCATCCCTCAATTTATTTTCTATTTCGTTGCGTAACCCAGAGTAGCCGAACCTCTTTATGAGGACTACATCCCCAAATTTCTTCCGGGGCAGAAAAAATAAAATAAAAAGAGTAAATCAGAAAGAAACGCTCTGTGCAGATATTAAAAAAAACTGATAAAAGTAAAAACAAAATAATGTGAGCGACTTCGTCTGAAACGTAATTTTTCCGGAAGGAAGAGTAGAATAAAATTTAGAGCCCCCGTACAAATTTATTCGTGCTCTAATTTGGTTTGTTTGGTTTGGTGTTAAAAAAAAATGTGGTCCCCTTATCAATACTCCAATTTGATGGAAAGCATCAACCGTACAGCCACAGCTGTATAGGCGGGCTTCCCTCCTGATAAAGCTTAAGACTCCATTCTTTTGATACGCGTTGCATTTTGCAGGATTCGCGTCCACCCTGCTTCGAGGGCACCGTGTGTTTAGGCTTCATTTGTAACCCGACTACAGTGACGTACAGGCTCGTACATACAGCAGCTTCCCAGCATTGTTTCCTATTGTTTCGCACGAGCATTTCACATTCGTCAATTCCGAGCATGATGCACAGCCCACTATCCAATCATATCTCGACAATTTTCGACTCCAACTGGTGCGAGGACCCATTTTCTGGTACTCAGTTGTTTTCAGGATTAATCATCGGATATATATCCGTTGCACAAGCATCTAATTCCTTCATTCTCGGAGCTCTTCCACAGGGTGTGGTGGAGACATCTTGTCTCTCTTTAGGGGCTCTTGGCGATTCGGATTTTCGCAGACTACTACAACTGATTCATTACCGTGTTAATAGATTACCACTATGAGGAAAGTACAGCGGTGGGCAGTGGAAATGATGAATATGCTGTACAAGGGAGTCCATGTACGTTGCACGTTTGCCGGCTATCCGTCGAACTCCTCCCGTTGACCTTAAATATCTCAGTTGCCAACACAAGGTTGCTACTCCGATCACGCCATCAAACATCTTCGCAGAGTGGCAAATAATGGTACCGGAACAACCGAATCTAAAAAGTTCGAGGCATTCCAAACCGCATGGTCCGTTTGGGCTTGCGTACGAGGATAACTTGCAGGTGTCTTATCGACGTGGGACTTGTCGATTAGTAAAAATAAAGGAGAAAAAATCGAAATTTTAATTTGTTGTTTATTTGTACAATAAAAAGAAGATAGCGATAACGTCACAGACGTTTTCTGCGTTCACTGATTGAGTCCATTTCCCCAAAAATGGGTCAGATCGCCTAAACTTTCAACCTCCACAGTCTCAAACGCTATTTCGCGAGTGGAAATGTGCGCACAAATTTATCCCCAGAAAAAATAAAATACGCACTACTTACCGAAGAAGCTCGGACCATGATATCCCCTTGGATGAGGTCTGAAAGCAACAAGTGCAACAACGTCATTAGTGCTAGTGTCGTCCTTTGTCGGAGCATTCTTTTATGTTCGGCCTCCGGTGCCTTTCCTTTCAGCGTGTGACTCAGCTTGTACCCGCAGACGAGGTATCAACTATCCCTTCAGGTAGACTCCCTTCTTTGCTTGCATCCATGCTGGACTTTACAATCAGTGAGGCTCGGTGGTATACAAACACCGCTACGGTGTACGTTATTACAGCAGTGAGATTCGTGTCAGGTTTTATTGAGAGGTTATCACCTAAGGATTAAGGTATCAATCCGGGGTGCCCCTCACCTCGCAATTATACATTGACGGTAGTGTGGATGTGTTTCCATTGTCTCCATGTGTTATGGTGAGTTGCACATAGCGAAGGAGATGAGGATGGTGGGGATTGTTATAGTGATTAGGCAGAGAGGGTTTTTAAAATGTTTTTTAAACTGGACATTCCCTCTCATTCTGGTGCCGAAGTGGTGCGTTGTCTTCTTGTGCGTTGTCTCAATAATTGTACAAAAGGTACGAGGAATTCATACTAAGTCTATGCCTGCATACATGTACCGATATTTCCATGAAAAAATGTTCTTGAGTCCAAATCGTTACCGTATATAATATCGTTACCGTTAATACAACCTTATCGTTTCGTCATACTGCGCCTCACTGCGCCGTCTCTCTGCGCCGTCCTCACTGCGCAACACGCTTAGAACCGTCGTGATTCAGACTGATGCGGTTATGTCGCTAATTTTCATTGACATAATGTAAATTAGTGATTAACGTGTAAATTTGTCGATTAAGTGATTAACGAATCATACAAGGTAGTCACGTCACGTGGCATGTGGCGTTTTGAGCCATGTTAATGCTTACGAGCTTCCCGAGTAATCGAGGGCAGAGGCTTGCCCGGAACTTCACCACATAACATTTAAGAACGTGCTGGTACGCCAAGAATGATGGACGTACGCCTTCTAGTGACAGTTGCCCTAAATGCCCCCCAAAAATGGCTACGCCTACCGTTTGCCACCAATCAGATGAGCGTACGATGTTATTCTGAGTGGGGTTGGTAATTCTGTCGAGAAGAGGGAAACAGCTGCGTACCCTGCTGTCACTTTTTTTTTTTTTTACGCGCATATTTTTACGACGCCGTGTACTGCGACATTTGACAACAGCCTTCCTGCGTTCAGGTTGTAAAATCACTGCCACCAATAACGTAAAGACACCGCGAAAGACTGTTAGTATAATACGTCCACTTTTTTTCCTGATACATAACCTTACGCAACGAGAGTACCGTCTTACCTGAGTTATTAGGATTCACCGAAAACAATAATCTTGGCGGGGAGCGCCCTGGGACGGGCCTCGTTTCAGCGGTCAGAGTTACGGCGCAGATCACAAAAAGGACCCCGAGTGTCCAGCCCAGTACCGCCATGACCGCAAGGAGGACAATTTGCGCCTCGCTGGACTCCCCGACACGAAGCCTCACACAACTGCGGACAGGTGCATGTACAGCGTCATCGGGAGATAGTGGTGATAAGCACTTTAACTACTGAGGGGGAGGAAGGCAGAGCCACGCATTGTTCGCACTCTATCAGTAATCGTGAGCGGATTTTATCCGAGTGTCAGCAAATTATGACAGACCAACGGCATTGTTCCTGATTCGGCCGGAAGACCGCTCTCTCTGCCGCAATGTCTGGCGCCAGAAATTCTATGTTGCAAAAGCGAATTTTCGGATTCCTTCTACGAACGGAGCAGGAAGTATTGGTCTGCGTAACTAGAGTTTAAAACGAATGAGCAAAATAAGCTAGGTTCCTGGTGCGGTGCCCTACCCCATTACCACGGTGCGCGAAGTAAGTAAATCAGGGCGAAATTCTCTGTAATTAGAGCTGGCTTTCAACCCAGTAGGTCTTGCTTGTCTATAGAGAGCCAAGTAGTCCGCTGTTAGTGTTGAACCGTATGTCGATCTTCTGCAGTGCTGGTGTAAGGTACACGAATGAGGCGAGGTAAGATTTTCTTATGAGATATGTCGTCGCCGTCTGCGAAAGTCAGTCGTGTAGAATATAAAGCGTACAGTAATTTCTCACAACCGTTATGTTGTACGAGGGCTGTACCAAAAGTAATGCAGAAGTTGGCATAACTGACGTTCGTCCAAATTC
The DNA here is from genome assembly GCA_029532675.1 of Ornithodoros moubata. NCBI lineage: Eukaryota > Metazoa > Arthropoda > Arachnida > Ixodida > Argasidae > Ornithodoros > Ornithodoros moubata. The sequence continues at coordinate 7,763 of JARGYV010089050.1, forward strand.
TACAGGTGTGTGGAGCAGCTCTTTCTCAGTACGAAGGCACTACTCAATATAGTGCCCATCAGAAGCTGTGTATTCGGTACAACCCTCGTGATAACTTGCAATAGTTGTATTAGGAAGGAAATTGTTCCCACGCGCCAAGAAAAGACTGCGCAAACGTCAAAATGAAACCCCAAGGAAACAGCGTGTGTCTTATCTCGTGAGATATACGCGAAGAGTAAACAAGCCAGTTGCCCGGTTGGGATAAACTCCGTCTGCCGTGGGGCAACTTTTCTTGCGGCGCGGGACTTTTCGTTTGCCGCTGTATGCCACACACACGCAAAAAAGAAATAAAACGAAAGGAGAGAAAAACACGGCATGTTTCCACATTCGTATCTGTACACTTCGCACTTCGATCAGAACGAAAACTAAGACATGTAATCTGTAATACTTGGTTACTTGCCAGCGTGGGCCCAAATGTATTTTAATCGTATTATAATACAAACAAAATATAAATTTAACTATGTGCTTAAATATTACGTGCAAGTAATGAGTGGCTCGAGTATTTGAACGCGTAAATGTACTTCCACATATTGGGTACTTTTCTTCTCATACCCAAGCGGCACAGTGTACTGAAAGTCGGGTGCAATAGTCGGGTATCGGGTCGTCAGGTGTCTTATCTTTTTGGCGTTGTCTTTCTGACGTGCCGCGATCTTCAAAAGCAGCCTTGATCCATCCGTCCACCCCTATTGCACCCGAGTTTCACTACATTGCGCCGCTTTGGTATGCAGCTTCCGTGTCCTTGGGGCGGAACACGTTGGAATTTCCAGGGAATTTGGGTTGGCTGCATAAGAGCGAATGGCAAAAGGCAGTGTGCCGTAATAGATCTTGCTCAGAATAAACTCAGATTATCGAACAGTGACATCAACGGCAATCTGGGTACTAGACTCATTGAATACCACACTCTGCGGTAATATAGATGTTGTCGGTTGCGCAACACTCGCACGTGTAGACGGGTGTAATTGACGCAGCTGGTTACTCGTGACCTGAGCGGGGGGCTAAGACAGCTATCAATCTCTTTAGCCACGTGTCGTCATAGGCTGATGCTGTTTCGGTGATGTGCGTTCGCTGAAGTGTGTGCGAGGAACGCATCATGTTTTCCCGTTTGAGATTCGAAAGGAAAGCGCTTGTGCAGTGTACGTGGACAACGTTGCAACCTCATGGACACATCCTTGAGAGAGGATCCGTCGTGCTTATAGGTATCGGTTGACAAGCTTCCTGCAGTCTATTTCACACTATTCTTTTCAGAAACAGTAGTTTCTTTGTCTGCTTGAATACGCTTCTAAAATTATATGCTCGGGTACAACCAATGCTTACTGTGTAATCTGTGACTACATCAAACAGACTATTACGCCATCGGGACAAACAACGGACTTGGACGGGAGAGATCGACTTGGCGCTGCGGGTTGAAATAATCTCCCATTCGTGCATCAGGAGCTCGTTCGCTCGTTCGAAGACGGAATTGCAGGCTGGGCGTAGTCTTTGTCGTGGAGGCCGGCAACTGGTGATAAAATGCACCCTCCATTTGACTTGCACCATGCAAGTGGTCGTTGCGAAACCGTAACGACAGACGATCACGTGACACCGTCGTGGAGGTGACACGTCAACAGCAGCGGGTTGTAGTCTTCACGTTAAGATAAGATTAAGTTGGGGCTTCTCGTGGCGGTGGTAGTGCCCTCGACTGCTCGCCTATATACGTTTACCACAGTTCACGGTCGCAGGCTGTAAGATATGCAGTGCATGTACTTATGCTTTGTCACCTGTACGCCCGAGAGAAAATACCCTTCAACGTCACTCCGAAGATACCAAATCCCACATCTGCAACGAGGACGTCGACAGCGACACTATACCTGTATCTTATCAGGCCTACACGACGGGTTCAGACTACCGTGATTAGCCTCCTGTCTGCCAGTCAACAGATATTAACAAACACCTCGTGATGACGATCGGCATGCAACGGTCATCTCGTGCGACGTCATGGGAAACTTAGACGCGCGCTCGTTAGCCATGCACACAAAACCTTGGTCAATCTAGGTAGCAGCACCACCTAGATCAGACGTCGTACGGCCAACCCGCCAGTTACAGGCCTCTAATCACTCCCTAGCTGTCAATCCGTCCGTGAGTGTGACACGTCAACCATGACCCGAAAGTTCCGAGCCTGGAAGACACTAATGGGCACTAAACACACAAAGAAGCGGCTGGTTCGCCTTTATTCAGTGATTTCCTTCTTTCGGTGACCTGAAAGCTGCACCTGCACGACAGTCGTCTTCCTGGTATCCAGCCCCCATAGAAGGGAGCACCAAAAACAGGGTCAAGAACCTTGCTGCAGGAGAAAATAGCGGTCATCCCACCGTCCAACGGGCAGAGAGTTTTCCATTTGTGATGTGCAAGGCCAAGTTTTACGCCAGTTCCCCCCCTTCAGGAGAAAGGACGGCCTCGGAATATGACACGGGTTGCGGCGCGACGAACCGGTCCATGCGGCGAAAATGAAAGTGGCCTTTCCGTAAATATGTGACGCGCGTTTTATAGTAGCCGATGTGTTTACGGACGTGGCTAACAAGGGCAGGTAGTTCTGCGAACCGTCCCGTGCGTGGGTCGCTCATGTTGTACTGTAGGGGGAGGGGATCGATGAAGTGATGAAGATATAGCCTGGAAGTAGTCTCGTGACACTGACCTTATTACCTGAGCTTGCCTCGCTCCAGTTTGTCTCGTACGTGTATGGGATGTGTGTGTTCTCTACGTTGGGCACGTTCTTTGAGAAAAGAGGATTGAGGTCCGTTCCGGTAATGACAAGCTCGAATTCGTCGTTATGCAACGGACTTAATTTCATCGGGTTTCTCCTTCGCCGCGGTATGTTCCACAAAAGAGGGGGGACCTTCGGGAAGAAGCGATCGATAGGGGCGAACTTTATGCGTGGACTGCATTTGGGGTATGATACGCAGGGAAATTTCCTTCACCTGAACGTGGCCAGCGTTTGAATGTACGCTGGCCAGGATGTGGCAAAAGAGGCGTATTTGTTTACTTGCTTTTCTTTTGTTATGTTGCTGAAGGAGAGAAATAAAAGAAAAGATAGGGACAAGTTCGCACGATTGCTACAGGAATGTGTTCCGTATCTCGTATCTTCTACGTGACACTACGCTACTACGTGATTTCGCAAATGGCATGAATCCCAGCGTGGGGTACTCTCAAACGGCAGATCAGAATTTTTATTACACTTAAGCGTTCGTTCTTTCGTACATTATATCACATCCACTCAACTGAAGGCCAAACACATGTCACGACATACATACTGGGTCATCAAGGCTGTTTAACTGTAGGGTATAATATCATAGCCGCTTTCAATTGTCAGCCAGAAGGCAGAAAGAAAATAGACCTTCTGGCTTGTACCTTTACCGACTTCCAGTTCGGGACTGTTGCCACATTAAGGGCCTGTCACACCTTTCAGCCGGGTTTGACATGTGTCAGCTGGTCTTTTATCGATGTTTCAAGTTTTCGAACCCTATAAGCGCGAATCATCGCGTCTCCTTTCCGGCGGCACTGCTCGCGTTACAACAGTCCCAACGGCCGACGAGAAAAGGAGCAGAACATGCCGATCACAGATAACGTCGTGTTTACTGATTTCGATTCGATTAACCGATTAGTTAGTCCTGACCCTACTTATGGGGCTTAGTTCGACTAGTTCTCCCCCTTCTTTTTTTCCGTCTCTTTTCCTCGCGCTCATCCTCAGTTTCAGATCCTATCATTCCTATTTTGCATACACACCTGAAAGCAGACAGCGCAGGAAAATCGACATTGCCATCGACTTCGTTTTCGCTCTTTGGGCGTTTGAATCAGCGAAAGGCACATAGAAGGAAGTCGACTTCACAGTCACGAGGAAGTGGCGCTAAACATTGGTATCGTCGAAATATAGTCGACAATGAGAGGATAAAAAATGAAGGTCCCGTTTGGTCTGTTCCGCGTAGTTCACCCTGAATACTTCCTTTCCATGCTCACGTCCTTTACTTGCCGTAAACAACAACCAAAGTATATAACACGTCTATGAAATAGCGCTGAGAGATTAAACGAGCAGATACAGGGTGTCCCAGCTAACTGCGAACAAATTTGTTTTCCTATATTCAAATGAGATTTCCATAATTCCACCAATGGTAACATGTTCTACGGC
>JARGYV010089057.1:0-12596 GCA_029532675.1 Ornithodoros moubata
GACACAGCAAACGCTGCCCTAGCGGAGCTTGCGAGAGAGGAGGAAGGCTGTGACCTTGATCGGATGCTGACCCGGAAATGCGAGATGCCTCTCGGATGAGCGAGAAATTTCCATGATGTTAGACGCCGGCTTCTTGAGTGTGCTTCGTGGCAATATTTTACATTACACTTTCCACAGGTGATTGATTTTAAAGGTATCTTAAAGCGGCAGTCACAGGCGCTTAAACATCTGTGTACTGGGTAGCCCACATTCTCAGGACTCTAATACTAAATTTTCACGAAAAATACTCCTCTAGTTACGTAGAAATAGTACATTAAATATCGTGAACAACACTCTACGAAGCCCGGTATATAATTTCTTCCGCTACATTCTGTGGCAAAATAGCGCAACATCAACCCTTCACATGATCGAAAACCGAAACTGTCATTCGACTGTTCACACACGCCGGCATTCCTCACATGTATGAACAATGTGAAACTTGACCAATATAAATCTACAACCTAACACCACCAAAAACGGTACTCTAAACCCGACGAGGAACAGACGTCATAGCGATAACAGTGAGCTTCAGTTGCGCCCCAACTGAAATAACGAATTCGACAAGCATAATTTTAGTAGCCATGACTTGTATTGATACCAAAAGGGGTGTAATATCCTTGACACCCACTTCTACAAAAAAAGGTGGAAATGAGAGAGAGAGCACTTCCTCCACCTCTGAGGGTGACCTTGTCCTCCATAGGGGGTGTACTTCTGAACACAAGTACTCCTTCCTTGAAAGGACGACATTTCTTTTGCGAGGAAGGACATATTCCTCCCAATTATTTTGGTGTACTTTTCTACCGAGAGAAGGGTCAACCTATTCCTTTACAATTGGTGTAAACCTTCTACCCTACTTCTTCTGAGTGCAGTGATTCACACATTAATTAGGAGACACCTCTTTGGTGTCTAGGCCTAAAAATTGAAAGGTTTTATGAGACCTGCTACTTACGTTAAGTGCATGTACCTTGAAGCTAATCCCCAGAACACCGTTGAAATCTGTGATGGAGTAAATTCTGGTGGCTGCGTCCACATGGCTCGCCACAGCGGTAGTGATACGCTCGCGGGCTGCCGTGTCGTCACCCCCTTTGGCCAGGTATTGCGCGTATAAGGTGTGGTCAATCGTCACCTCCAGATTGCATAGCCGACGCGAGAGCTGATCTTTAGTCGCTGACCTGCGCGGGTATGCATGATTCAATGGCGAAATAAATATACATGACAATAGAAATGACAATACAGCCACAAGGGCCAACGCAAACAGTGCTTTTATTTTGTGTAGGTTGCATGCGATGTATACTACCTGGGTTTTCTAGTGGTTCCATCGGTAACCGGTGTTGCATCAACTTCTATGTAGTCTGACGCTCGTTTGTGTCGTCGTAATCTCTGCCGATAGGGATTGTTCGTGAGACGAGAATATACACTTAAAGGGTTGTCACAAGTAAATAAATTGACCTCATTGCATCACATCCTACCATACCTCAAATGTCACGGAAAAAGTAACTGTTCTTGTACTTGGTCTATTTTTCGAGATATAAGACTACAAGGAAACATTCACGTGAAGCGTTCACGTCACAAATTTTCCCCCGTCAACAGCCCCAGAGTAAACCAAGCCATCGATGGCTACATTCACTAAACGGCGAGGTGCACTTGAATTGCGCTTGCTGACACCGACTCGAAACGGGGTCACCGGACGAAAGTGACAAAAACGGGATTAAAGTGACGCATTTCAGCTAACAGACGCTTTGGCCGTTTTGGTGGCAGATACATTTCGGGCAAACAGCATCCAGTTAATTTCGCTACATAACTAAATCGGGTAATGGTTTGGCTCAGTGCATTCAGCAAGATCCTCCTGCGATTCCGTTCGCTCCCATCGACACAACATTCGATGGGCGGACAGGAAATAGAAGCTAGGCTATTGAAGCTGCTGTGAGTGCCAATCAGCGCGTGGTATAGTTGTGTTCAATTTATTCGAAGCTCATATTTTAACAAACGAACCTCTCCAGTTTGCATCTTAAGTTCAAAATTTTAATGCATGGAAGTGTTGACACTTGGTAAGCGAGCATTCAGAACAGTAAGCGCGACGCCTTATGGGATAGGACAGCGTCACTCACTTTGCAATAGAGAAGTCGCTACTTAAAGGGCCCGAAACAACAATTTTTGCTTGAATGTTGATGGGAGTAAAATATAAAATATTCCTGCAAAGCTGCGTGACAATTCGCCGGGTTGTTTCTTTCTAAATCAAGCACTTCGTAAAGCGCTGTCAGCTCGTCCTTTTCTCAGGAGAAGGAAAGCTCTAACGTCAACGCTCCCTTGGTACACCTGTCCCCCCTGACGGCATAACGTAGTATTTCCATACTGTTTTTCACGTCATTTGAATATCGTTTGTAATTTATCAAACAATTTTGATGAAATGCTGTTTCTAACCAATAATTAAACTATTGACTCTTTTACTGATGTTGCTAAACTTATCTACGATGAACCTACGGGCGACTGGCGCCTTCGAGCCACCAGTAGCCAGAAATCCATAGTACGAGTCACGAGCTCGTTTCCGTTTAGAAGGTAAAGTTTATGCATTTCTAGTAGAATATGGCGGCTCCCATGAATAAGTATTCGGCGAGAGGAAAAGTATTTTTGAAGCTGAATTCAAAAACAAGGGCGGTGTTTCCAGCGGTAAGATTAATGCGTTTCATTTATCGCCTTCAGGACTTTCACTGCAAATGAAAATCAAACAGTTGATCCGCGAGTTGTCACAGGCCCTTTACCCGTCATTGGTCTTTCTACTGAAATGGAGATGATGCCCACGCCCGCTGCTTTTGCATTGGTCGCAGTGCAAGTAGTGATGTCAGCGGCCGATCAAGTTTTGCTATACTATCCGTAAGCGAAGCCGACAGCTCTACCTTGCTAGGAAGGGGTCCGTCGTCGTGAACCTGCAGTCGTTCTACGCCGCAAGCAATAGCAGTCGATGCTTCAGGCGGTATTTCGACATCATGTGCGGAATAGATAACCGAAAAGTTGGTGACGTCATCGAAGTATTTCCAGCCTGGTTCCACATAATACTCCACGCCATTTCCCGTGTCCATGTGCCCCTCGAAGATACCGTGCTTCACAGAGCCAAACACGTGGCTCCCAGGGTGCCCTGAAGGACATGTTTCATTTAGGCCATTTATAAGTATGAATGCCAACGTACGCATCGATAACACATAGGTCAAATCTCACAACTCTGATACTCCGCGCATTGCATACACTTGCTCAAGTCAACCAACACTACCTCCTTGTGCTCACCTATGATCTTTCCGGAATATATATGGGAAATGGCAACATCCACTTTCCCGGCAGGTGTCGTGATGACAAAGTGTTTGGAAAATGCGGACGTATCTTTCCACAGAATCAGATGAAATTCCCTTCAGATGAATGTGGGATGAAAATCATAGCGCCACATGCGACGTAATGCAAATATAGTAACACTACAAAGAACAATGGAAAAAGGTATAGTACCTCCCGAAAGCAACGAAACGAATGCTCGTGTCTCCGGATAGTATGGAACGCTTGTGCTTGGTCGGGACGTCAGATGGTTCGACGGGAAACCACAGGGGTTCGTAGTGACGAATGAACTTGTTCAGACGTGCTAGTGGAAATAGACGAAATTCAAGTTATGTATGGGGAGAATGAAGTTTACAATATTTATACACATTTCCCTAAGATATATGTTTGGGTAATTTGATGTGAAGATATGCGGCGCTGAAAAAAGACATGGACACAAATGAATCTCTCCCCTTATCGATGCACCAATGTGCGGGACGCGTTTCCGTTTCGTTTTACTTTTTACTTGCTATGCCGTGTTCATATTTGCACAGTACACTAAATGAGCTGAGGCTATGCAATAAATCTTATGATTAAAAATTTATGCATTGCTGTATATTCTATATTCTCGTGTTTTATGATGGTAACCTACACCGCTGGCACTAGCTCGGAATTCTCGTGGGGGCTTATTTAGTGTGAATGTATGTTTGTGATGTACGTTGGTACTAATATCTAATGCTGGACGACGAGATTTCAGAACAAAAGAGCCGAATAACGCGTTCACTCAACCGTTATTTACACTGCATGGACAGGATATCAAGTCAGCATGCGCCTTACCAGCCATGATTTCTCTGACACAGAGGAGCAGGACCAAGATCAGAGATACCATTTAACACTAGTTCATGAAGTGCGATACCGACTCCTGGAACACTGCAAAGTGTATTGAGATGCTCAGGCAATCGTCAGTGCAAACAAGCGAGAGAAAAAAGGTCCTTCTTCCTCTTTCTTCTTCTTCTCGTTATATTCTACGAGCAAACACTTCTTTCTCTACATTTACTTCACGTCAACGTTCATGCGTAACTTGACGGATTATTTTTAATCAAAAGTCAAACTAAAAACTAAAATCTAGTCAGTATTTTGACGGTAATCCGTCTTATGTACTGACTGTAATACAATGATTGTATTGCTGATGAGGATTCGGTCTAGCATTAGATCAACATGACCCAGAAGACACCCCGTTTGGATATCACGCTGCCACTGTTGGGTGGATATGGGGCAGACCACTGTCGGAACAGTGTCCTTTTGCGGCCCTTTGCTAGAATGAAGGGGACAGCAGGACATTTTGGTGGGCCCCCGCAGCTGCAACGTCGGCTTTATTATTTTATCCCGATTAGCTTCCCGGGATCTATTGCAAGACGATGGAGTGCAAGACTTATGTAGTTATGCTAAGTGACACAAAAAGGCGTATTCCCACCGTTTTTGACGAATCCTGTGTGTGAAGGATATCACTCCAACTGGGTACTGGTTTGCGCCGCGTTATGCGGTGAAGTTCCGTTTTTAGAGTGTATCTTGCATTCAATCATACAGGGGCATCAAACAAAACTGAGAGCCTCTTAAAGTGACTTTAGGGGAAAATTATTTATTCTCGATGCCTGAAAATGTGGATCATATCTCGCCAGCATAAACGACATGATAACACTCGCATGTTCCCCACAGTTTGCCGACGCAGCGTCCTGAGGCACGAGTTCCGAAAGATTTGTAGCACGATTCGGCGCAGATGCTCTCGAAAAACGGGCAACCGTCTTCACCTGAAACATATAAACACGTAAAGTTGAATATGTTACCCAAGATCGATATGGCCTTAAAAGAAGGTTGAGGCCGCTTGGAAATAATTCGTCGCATTGCGTCACTATCATATTGCGCAGCACCCCGGAATGTCGAGCCAAAAATAACTGATAAAACTGGGTGTTATGTGGCTGGAACACGCGAATAAAGTCAAAACAAGCCTCAGGTTACCCTCGAACAGTTAAAGAAGGAAGTCTTTTAAGAGCATGCTCTACGAGGAGCATGCTAGCTTATACTCTAAAAACAGAACTTCACCGCATAACACGGCGATGACCAATCGCTACTCCGAATGATATCTTTTACTGACTCTATTTTCTGAAAACGGTAGGCGTACGCCTTTTTGTGACACTTATGCACTGTATATGTGTCACAAAAAGGCATACGCCCACCGTTTTCAGCAAGTGGCGCCGCTGAAAGGTATCATTCGGAACGGCGATTCGTCATCGCCATGTTATGCTGTGAAGTTCTGTTTTTAAAGTGTAGCTCAGTCGGTAGATCCCTGGACCGACCGCCCAGGAGACCTAAGTCCCGCGACTGGTTAGCCGTTTTCCTTCATCTTCGAAAAAAAAAAACAAAACAAAAAAAAACAGTTTAGAAGATAACATTCACGGGACACGCTAAGGTCACAAATGACCACTCGCCAGCAGTTCTTTCCGTCTTATTGGCAGACATTGATGGTGATGTCTACATGACAATCGGTTTCCGTATGTGCACACTTTGTTTTGACGCTCGTATTGAGCCACACACTTCCGAATGGAACTTCCTGTGAATGTAGAGAAGCATCAGTTGGATTTACTGAGCTGAAGCTTGAGTCGATCATACCAAAAGTATGGCAGTTTTGGAGAAACTAGCCGACAGTACCATAGGCAGAGAACATACATATGTGTGATCCCGATGGAGTCAAGCGTTACAGCGAAAAAAATATATAAATAAATAAAAATAAGAAAAATCGTATCGGTGGTTGCGCGCGAGTCGAAGGTGCTGTGACCACCAACTCTGGTGTGCTCAGTCATATGTGAGCAGGATGAGAAACACAAACAAATAAAAAAATCACGTGTACTTTCACGTGTACCTTCACGCAAAGGTGAAAATACGAAGGAACGTCTACACCCTTTCAACTTTTGCCAACTTTGTATCCTCTGTCTCCCTGTCTTGTATAGCATATAAAGAAAAATATGGAGAGGGTGGCCCCCCTTCTATGGGTAACTCGAAACTCCAGTACTCTTGTGTTATCTCCCCGTCTTATACAGTCCTTCTCCGCCGTGTTTCGTGAACTCTTCCCCGTCGTAGGCATATACAGGGCGCTGTTCTTATTTTATCGTGCACCTGTCAGACGAGCAAACATCGTGTCACTTTTACAAACTGGCATTGCATTTAGGGCCACTTCAAAGCGATTAGAACGCATATTTTGGATCACTTTCATGAAATACACTTTTGACTAAGCTACGACATTGCTGCCTTCCATCAGCCAAGTGCTCAATCTCAACACCAGACTTTTAAGAACGGAACACAATATTAGAAACTAGTTACATTGCAATGTTACGTAAGATATCGTGAACCGTGGAGGAGAAACGTAACGCCTCGGCGTCGCAGAAACACCACTGTTCTCAGCCCGTCGCAGTCACCGCCATATACGCATTATTGTGTCTTCTTTTGTGCTTGATTATCATTTGAATGGCTTGGTCCTAGTTGAAAGACACCTCAGTGTAAAGCAGAAGATGGTCACAAGAAACAAAACTCACTTAACTAAACACAAACTAAAACAAAACTCAAACACAACTAAAAAAAAAAAAAAAAAAAAAAAGCACATGTGGGTCGATGCATTACTGAACGTTCTGAATGCTGCGTGCGGGTTTAGCGTTTGTCATCGTTCCCTAAAGACTCCTTAGTGTAGCACTGCGTCGGCTAAGTGACTATCTATCAAATGAAGGACAGGAGCATTACGAGTGGATGAAACGGAAAGGCTAGATGGCCTCCCCAGGAGGAAAACCAGTTAATCTGAATCCATTTAGAAGCGAATTGGTTTGTGAAGACTTCTCCAGCGGAGAAGGCGCGAGCAAATGTTTCCACAAGAGGAACAACTTTGGAAGGAGATCCACCAAAAGCACCTCTTGGCACAAGGGTACACTCATGAAACCACTCTGCAAGATGTTCCATTAGGTTACACTTGTGCGTCACAATTCTCTCTCGGACTATGAAAAACACAGACTGAAAGGTAAATCTGTTGTGCAATGTAGGCTTTGCTCTTCAGATCACTAATTAACTTTCAGAGGTTCTACCTGGGTACTAACCACTAATGCCACTTATTACTGGGAATGCAAACCCTGGACACCGTACACAAACTACAAGTATACTACGAAGTGCTTTCCAGCGTCGCTTACGGTGTACACGCAGGTCAACTGGAGGTACGTCCCCAAATGAAGGACGTTGGATCCAGTAGTCTGGGGACATGACAGCATGTGCTACTCTTGGGTAATGTTGCTCGAAGTGTTCTTGTTCGTCCAGAACAGGACATGCAACAAAAATAACGTATTTCTCATAAGTCACGCTGGCCGTTTTTATGCTTAAAATTAGAACAATTCCTTACGGTTGTATGGGCTACGTGCCATAACCGCTGCACCCGATACAGTCATACACCCGTGTAGAACTGCGCCATTTAAAAACGAAGGTCTCAGAAACGCATACTGCCGAGTACCTCGACTGGTGAGTAGTGCCATACAGAATTTGACTCACCAATGCTCAGAAAGAAAATGATCGCCACTCGATGCCGTCGTTTGACCACAGACATCGCCTCGGAAAAAAAATATACCAGGCTCAAAATGTCACGTCATGTCGAAAGAGTCACTAAGAATTAACGTCACAGGCTAGTGGAATAGTAAAAATGTGTTAAAAAAAAGAACAAAAAATCATGTTCTAAAAGTATTTCTGAAGGTGTAAGTATTGTATTCTAGGTAAAGTTTATAAAAGTAGCAGCAACTGTTTTCCTAAAAAGGTCGAACTGAACTGCAATAACTGCCGCTGGACAGTCGCGCAAAATGCCGGGCAAAAGGTACGGCAACCATATATGGTAGATGTCAAAACGGCATGCGCGGATTTCTTCCACACATGCAACTTGTCCTTGCCAAAAGAGGCTGGAACTTACCTTGACATTCAACGCTCCAACTGCGGAAATATGCTTTTCAACTTCGCTACACGTAAGAGAGAAAGCACCTCATAAACTGGCGCACGACAGCTGCTTCATGTTTAAGATGTTCGAAACGTGCCATTTGAAAATATGCTTCTTTGAGGTGCTGAGTGGAGAGAAAACGTTGCTGCAACGGATCATTAACCTTGACGTGTTCCACTTATCACACTCATTAATTTTCTTAACGTGCGACGTTTGCGCGCTGTTGATTAGTTTTAAGTAGAAATTGAACTTGAAAGACTGAAGTACTCAAGTCCTTGTAAAACTGTGATTGGGAGACGCAAACCGACCATGAACACCTTTTGAATCCCACTTGGAGAAGAAGTCAATGTCCCAACAACAGTTTTACGCGTACTGCAAACTATGGCGAACAGAAACTGTCCAAGCTATTTCCAGAGCCTTGTAATGTAGAAAGTGTCTGCAGATGCCCCATGCTGAGCATGTCACAATTTAATGGGAATCAAGGGTGCCTCTAGCGTGAGCAAGAAGTGATGAAAATATGAATAACAACAACAACAATCAATGATGATGACGGTACGGGGAGTTTCAGAACTCCTGGTGCTGTACCCTACCCTATGCGCGACATGAGTAAGTGAAGGTAAAATTAAGTATACTTATCGTTTCAAATCCGTGAGCCATGGCGGCCTTGTCTACAGTTGCCTACAGCGAACCGACTAGTCTGATATTTGTGATGATGTTTATGTCCCAGACGTGCTTCCAGAGTAGAGGACTTTTTGTTGATGCTGTTTATCCGAGTCCGAAGCCTTTCTATTTCAGTGACGTAACAGGTGCAATTCATGAGAACACAAGCACAAGCTAGATGCACTGTGTCCAATCATGTGCATGAACTGCAGCGTAGATGTGACGCTGTGGCGGTTAAAGAGAGTGGCAGCCCGTCGGGGATACCAAAAGAAAGTGCAGGGTCCACGAATACGTAAGTGATTCGCTGGTGATGTCCTGGCGCTACTGTCATTGAGCCAATGGCTTGATCATATTGGATAGAAATGACCGTCTATCTTCCTTGGACAATGCGATGGGTAGTGCTGTAGTTGTTTGACGGGCCGCAGCTACTCTGGTATCGGGCTCTTCTTTTCCTTCTATGTCGCAGTGACCTGGGATCCACTGCAGGGAGTTACCTTTGAAACTCAGTTCAGTTGCTGAAGATGTTAGGGAATGTCAATGATGACAGGGGCTAAAGATCATCTAATACCCATGCCTTTATGACATTCTAGGGCAGCCTTTGAGTCCATGTATGCCACCCAGGATCGTGCAGCGCGAAACTTGCCGTCATTAGTTGCTGGTGTTGGCGTTTCCCGGCCAACAACGTGGCTGGGAGCAGTTGCGAGCTGCTGTGCCGAAGGTGTAATGATACCAGCAAATGCCATGTGGTGGGTGACGTGAAAGAGATCGGTAAGGCGAAAGTCACAAGAGCCTGGTGACCGTGACCGCGATGTATGCTGACGCTGATGGTTGGTCGTCATCATCGTTGCCACAGCTGAGCCTCGTCTGCGATCGTGGAGTGTAGCTGGCGGTCATCAGAGGACAAGGTGGCAATTGTGCTTGTCACGGAATCGTAATCGCTCATAACAACAGAATCACGTACACGTGCGTGCGATTTACGCACACGTGTTCAGTTTTACAGCACGAACTCCTAATTATAAGCTATTATTTCAGCAGCGTGCGAGAAATATAGACGCCAGTAAGCGCACCGAGATTGCTCTTACGCTGGTCGGAAACATAATGTCCCTACTGCTCGCCATTTTGCGAATGTTGTGCAATTAGTTGCGTTGGTACGGCTCGGCTCTGAGCTGGAGTTGCGGGGCATACGGCAAGGCATAATATGTTAGCAACAAGAACTGAAGCGCTGAAGAACTGCTGAAGCGAGCTTTCGCGTGTGACCCTGGATGTAGCTTTATGATGTACGGGATCATACGGGGAGCATATTTCTGCAAGTTGTACTCGCAGGAGCGCGACGGAAGTACCGTTTGCAAAGCTTGCCGCTCGGAATGGAAACCGTCGTAGTGGACGCGTTTGGCAGCCTAGGGGCATACGAAAAGCGAAGCGCCTGGCGTAACTGTCTGTTGTTGTCATAATAGAGGCGTGTCGCCTTGAGCGTTTGCGCGCACTAGGACTCTCGTGTTCGTGTTGGTTTGCATATCTTGTTTAGCACATCGATTTGTAACGAGACTTAGGGCTCATTTATGATCTACTTTTGTGTTTTATCTCAGGTCTGTGTTTGTGTTCGATCTTATGTTATTTTGGGCGTGATGTTTTTGCACTTTGTCTGTACCACTCCTACTTGGGCCCCCAGAAGGGGGCTAGTAGTTTTTGAAATAAATAAATAAATCGCGTTTTATGGTACAAGAAAGCTTCAGGAATGGACCAGTGATAAACACTTTGTTCCTGAAGTCTTCTCACCCGTGTTGTGCAAAAGATGGGTCATGGCTCAGTTTTATTACACTATTGTCACAGCTTTTCATAGTTAACGCGCAAGAGGCAAGAATCGTCATGAGGTGCGCTGTGAAAACGTTTGGGGTGTCAAATGTTTATTTAAGATGCGGAGTACTGTTGCTCTGGGCTGAGCAGCATGATTGTATTAGCCGCGGCTGGTTAAATATATACACATATCGTACTATGTATGCAGTTGTTTGTATCATTATTTCGGTGTTACGCTGTTTTCGCCATTCTCTCTATACGAAAGAGCTTGAAGGCAGTCAATATTTCTGACTATAAGACAGTGCGCACTTAAACTGAAGCTTAAAACCGTTTAAGTGCTCCTTTATTCAGGTATTCATAAAAATCAATCGCTATAAGATGTTTATGGATGGGTTTTATCGACTATTTTGATGTAATAAGAATAATAATTGGTGGTTTACGTCGCGAGACAACTGTGATCATGTGCGACGCCACAGGGTAGTGCTGCGGATAATCTAAATCACCTGGGGAACTTTTTACGTGCGTCGTGAATCTCCGACACTATTTTGATGTACGTAGGCCACGTAACATGACCCATCAAATGTAAACGAAATATAAATATGTTGAATGCCAACCTGATGCCACTGATGTCAACTTTCGCGATATACATTTTTTGTACAACAAAACAAAATGATATGAGCTAATATATCTATTAGATCAACGTGCACATGTGAAGTTATGTCTTCTTCGATCCCACGCTGCCTCCCACCACTATCAGTTGCTCCATAGTGACTGGTAACAACAGACTCCTTCTTCGTCAATCTCATTCGTCTGCAGAGCCACACAGCACTCGACCTACCGGCCGACCCGTGGCGATAAAACACCGGCGGACCACCTTGCCACCCTTAAGCGACTGTATTAAGCCTTCGAAGACGTCTGAAGGAACATAATTATACCTCTGTTTTTTACCTGAAAATTGATTTCTCCTGTTTGTTTTTTTATACGGTATGACAAGCCAGTACGATTCTAATCCTTCATGCGCACTGTAGCCGACCTGCCGAGCGCTGACAGGCGCGCGTTATAGAACACGCTGGTTGGCGTTTGTTTAAAAAATTGCGGCGTCGCTCGTGATCGAAAACGAATGTCAATTTCGCATAGCAAGGTCGAAAAGAAATGCAAGAATCTTGGCATGTTTACAAATTGTTTTTGTACTGGCATTTCGCCATACGGGCAGCGGCGGTGACGCTGCTGCAAGTGTTCAGCTTTCATTGTCGAATAAAATGACGCCATTTTTATGATTCAGCTGTAAAGGGTTGTTTCTGCAGAAGCCCTGTGAATTTTTTTTTTTCACTGTATCACGAGTTCGGGTAATCTTTTTTCTCGTTTTTAATAATAGCGAGTAACCAAATGACTTTGTTCCCTTATTATTATACCCCTGACACTGAACGGAAGAAGTTTTACAATACATGGTTGTGAAGTTTTTCTAATAGAGATCCCCAAACTTGTCATGTCTGACCTGAAGTCCCTCCCTGAAGTACTTCCACATCACAACCTTAATGACTCGCCAGCGGCGGAAAATGAACTAAGCGGTTTCCCGTAACCCCAGCATCAAAGCGCAAGAAATACCGACACAAAGAGCTGCCCTCCTCCCCACCCTCCTACGATCTTTCTCGTGCTGTATGCTACGACGTGGGCGAGCGACCAAGCATACGCCTTTCCTCTCCCCAGTAAACCACAAATCTCCCAGAGACATCCCAGAAAGGTCCTGAACGTCACAAACATCCTTGACGTCTTTCGGACATCCTCTCTACATCCC
>JARGYV010089062.1:0-26608 GCA_029532675.1 Ornithodoros moubata
AGGCTGTCGCGCTACCGTTTATATATAAATATAAAAAAGAAACGGTTTGTACTCAAAAGAAGTGGAGGAAGTGCGTAATGGAACTTGTTAACATTGTAACGGAAAATGGTAGCCAATTTTTTATTTTATTTTTTATCCTCTCTCCACGGAGAAGAGAAGTTATGTAACTTAAGTGCCAGGAATAAAACATAAAAAATTTAAAAAATGCGGTAGCCGCGAGCGGAATGGTTTTAGGTTGAGTGGCTGTCATATGGCGTCAAGATAGGTTTCCTGAAAGGTTGTCTGCTCCATGCACTAACGATAAATGCATGTTGGGACAGCGCCTCCCAGGCGCTGGTTGGGATTACTCATATTTTCATCGTTCGTCTAACAACTTCATAATGATTCCGGTTTCAAGTCTCTCCTTTTTTACGCACATAGGTAATCCTTCCCCGTATGTTCCTACTTATATGGAGATGAATAAATCGCCGACGGTGAGCCCCGAGACGAGATCGACAATGCCTAGCTCGCTTGTAAATGCCAGAGTCAAGTCAAGAGTCGTAGATAATAGTGTATGTGTTCCCGACAAATCCCATTTCAACCGTCGGTGACATCCGCGATCTGCATATATCAACTTTTCCGGCGCATGATCTCCAGCTGCAAGCCTTGACTAATGGCCTTTGTCGGTTGCAGCTGTTGGGTTCACGTTGACGCTTACGTTCGACCTTCGGGTTGCACGATGGGATTGTCACCTGTGTTTTCTAGCGTTCGATTCATATAATATTATTTATAGTATTATTGTTATTTCCTTTGATAGTATTGTACGTGCGCCGTGTAACTTGTATGGCAGGCCTGTACGAGGTGAATATATAGCATCGTGTTTTTGTTGTGTCAGAATAAAAAAGATGTAGTCTTCGAAGAGCACCCGTTAATATACTATGCGTACGACAAAGTGGCTTTAGAGGTCGACTATCGCCAATGCTTCTCCAGAGCGTCAATGAACTGCGTCCACCGTGACTACAGTTTGCATTCGAGATTATAAAAATGTTATTAATAAGCCGGGAAGAAAATTTGTATGTCGCGTATGCTCCCATTTCGGCTCAATTACTGCGAGAAACAGACGATGTACACAACCTTCACTGAAGTGAAAACCCAGTAGGTCTTCTGACCCTTGCTTCTGTGAACACTTCCCTCCATAGCCCTGTTCTGCGAATTATTTTCATGTAATCACATTCAGTTCCTGGTTGTGGTTCCATTAGTTCAGAGTGTACGTTTGTGATGGGAAAAGTGGGGTGCGGGGGACGACACGTTTAGTGTACTAATTATTGTTCATGCGAGCTTTATCTTAAACCGAGAATTAAAAGGGGGAGGGTCATGACCCTTACGCTCCACTTTTCTTGTGTTAACTGGTTCCAGAGCGTGATACGTATTAGTTTAGACGGGCAAGGTAATTTGCTCCAATTCAATATGATGAACGGGTAGAGCACAACAGGGGCAGTGCGCAACGTGGAACGAGCCACAAATTGGGTGGTTTATGTTCTAGTCAAACGAATGCGAGAGATGGGAAAATGTATTTCGCAGCTGCCTCGCCCCCCCCCCNTTTTCTTTTTTTTTTCTTCTTCTTCTTCGAACGTACCCCAAGATATATGAAAATGAGAGTGACGGGGTGGTGGCGTAGGGGACTGGCCGTAGGTCACTAGGCCGCGGTCGTTCGGTCCCCGCCCGATGCCTCACCCATCTTACCTGCGCTTGCGGAAGGTTGTGGGAGCGAGATTCTTCTTCTTCTGTCTTCTCCTCACTGGTCATTTTTGTTTTCGTTCGTTTTATTTTTCTTTCAATTGCATCTCACGCTTTTGGTTGTTTTGGCCTGCCTACAGGTGTGCTAAGTGTGTAAAGAAAATGGAAGTATTGTTTCCGTAATGCGTTCAGCCGCATGGCGGTGTCACATACTGGCAGACAATGAGATCAGGATAGGTAAGAGAATTGGGGAAAGGGCGCATACAGTACGACAACGAACACTGTCTCATCACCATCCTTGTCTTGCAGCACAGGACCACGTGCGATTTATTATAATGTGCTCTGCGACGTCTATAGAAATGCAAGAGAAGACAGTCTGTTTTTTCGCGTGCCGTATGTGCCTTTTGTACTGCCTAGAGTCTGGCGAAGTCGACGACCCCCCTTCCTGACATCCTATTTTGGGTGGTTGTCGGGTCGTCGGAGAGTGCCAGGTGGGTGTCTCTTGTAACCCAATCAGAGATACCAAGGAAACGTCGCTGTATGGATAGAAGGTTGGAGGAAATGTTCTTCCTTCGAGATGGGCAGGTCACTGGGATTGTGCGTCTCGGAAGACAGCTGGTAACATCCTTCTTTTGAAGTAGATGAACGAGTCACTGAAGAAAATAAACTCCGAAATCTGCCTGCCGATGATTGGCATTGTACCTTGTTTTTTTCCTCAGTAGTCGCGTTTCGGCGTTGCTAGTAAGACCTCCGGGCACGAGACCATGCAAAGCGCATCAAGTGCAAATAACCTGGAAAAAGCGAAGCCTCTCTCAATCTCCACTCTTGTCTTCCGTGACCAGAGGTCACCCCCAGTCTCAACAATATTCTTACGAAAGTTGCAAATTCAGTGCGAAAGCTTCCCAGGCACGAGGCTCTTCTTCCGCTCACTGATAATGGTTCTGCTGTCGGCCTCGAAGCTGTTGTTGCCACGGGCGGACTAAACTCATTCCGTAGAAGAAGGCGGGTGCGCTTTACGGTGGGAGTCATAAAGCGGGTGTTCACACCCGTGTAACAGAAGAAGCGTACGCGTTACACGCGCAGCTATATGATGGAGTGCATGAGCGCTTTGACTGTGGGACACTCTTTTGGCGTCGCTTGCTCTCCACAACCGGGGGAATGCAGTTTGGTGTTTGGCAATCCACAGTCACAGTCTTCTGTGACGTGTGAGATGGCGTCGGCGTCATTCTCAGGAAGTGTCAGTAGAAAGTACGGTTGTCTTGACCTAACTCACGCTTTAAAATTATCTTGGATCGCTTAACTGCAAACACCAGTAGGCTTGTCGAAGCGAATACCTGCATGAGATATGTGGCAGTTTTTGCGCAGGAAAGAGTCAAACTTCATTTTTCTCTTTCTTTCAAATGGCGTCTGTATTTTTGAGTGAGTGAGAAGCGAGGTGAAGTTGGGTCCGGTAGCACGAATCAAGAGCGGAAAGCCGTGTAGAAGCACGAAACCTAAAAAATTCCGGTTAAGTTAATTGCAGTAAGTAATTGGATTCCACATTCTTCACTTGTGGCGCACTCGTAAGTTTCGGAGTAGGGATACTGGTGAAGATGGTAGTCGTCGTACTAAAGAATCCTGATCGGCATGAAAGTGCACTGTGAAAGCGCAAACGGGAATGCGTAGTACGATCGCATCAAGTAGATACCATTGTCTGTTCTCGCTGGTCAGTTTTTCCAATTCCCAAAGCCTGTTTCCATTTCCCTCCATCATCAATGCACACAACGCCCCTGACGTCGACAACACTTCCACGGACTAGCGCGCATGTTCCAAAGGTCAAACGAGATTTCCCTGACCCCTTCCTTGGCGCCCATTCTTCTATCTGTCCACCCTTGACACCCGAGCGTGCCCCGGGACGAATGTAGAACGGTGAAAGTATAGTCCTCATCATCTCCGCGGCGTCAATATCGTCTCCTCTCAACGTCGATGATGCAGCGCCAATAGTCGACGGAGCAGGGCGCCAACTTCCCCATTCGTTGCGCAGTCAGTCTCCGACTGGATACGATCGCTCTCGACTTTGTTTCGACGGCGCAGTTGCTTCCCGGATCCCTGGCGAGACGGGCATGTGACGCGTCTGTTCGTGACACTCTTCGGCACGCTCGTTGCGTGTGTGTCGTGGTTCCGTGAAGACGTCCACATTGTCCGCAGACGTCTCCACAAGGCTTAGTGGTCCCAAGTTCGGCGTTGGAGACATGTTGTGTGTGTCTTGCTGCGGAGCAATGTTTCATTGGTGAATTCCGTTTAGACTACCCTATCTCTTATTTGCATCATAGAGGTGCAGTTGTGGAGGCTGCGTGGTGATTTTGTGGTGACTTCTGCAACGGATGCTAAAACCCGGTGAATGGGCAAAGACGTCAGTGCCTTATATGATTAGCAACAGTGACTGATATAGGCGTGAGTATCCGGTCGTTCTCTTCTATATGCATGGCAGTTGCGCATGAACATGAGCACAGGCCGTATGTGAGTTTCCGCAACGCTTGAGATGGTTGGAACTACAGGTCTCAGTAGATTCTCAAGCATATCCTTATCGTTCGTAGTAGTGAATAGACATGAGAATAAAACTCTCCTATTTGGGCAGAAGGGCCCAGCAAAATAATGTACTCGTCACACAATGTCCCTGCT
This sequence comes from Ornithodoros moubata, assembly GCA_029532675.1. Classification (NCBI taxonomy): domain Eukaryota; kingdom Metazoa; phylum Arthropoda; class Arachnida; order Ixodida; family Argasidae; genus Ornithodoros; species Ornithodoros moubata. The sequence continues at coordinate 4,378 of JARGYV010089062.1, forward strand.
AGTTAACTCTGCCACGTGATTCAGGAAGCAGCGAAACTTCTTCGCGTTAACTGAAGCGTCAGTGCAAGGCTGATGTCGTGGGACCATTCAGGCCTGAACAATGAGGGCCGAACTGACGCCGATATCTCTTGGGAGCGATGTGTTGATAGGGCACCCTTCGTGAGCTTTCTGGATAATGAAGCGCGGAAGTGTGGGTATGGAGGACTGACATTCTAGAAGCGCTGCAGATTATAAGCCGGTTCAAGTTATGATAAGGGAAAGTATATTTGTGTAGGTTGCAGAATGTGGTTCTTTGAGGTTGAGAGAGCGTTTTCTCCTGGGTTGAATTTGTGGGTACAGGTAGTAAAAAGTAACCAAGCTCTCGCTCACCAGTTAGTCAGTTCCGCCGTATTTGCTGCTAACACTGCGCTATGCAAATTCTCAGCTTCCGTTTACATTTGAACATAGAATAAGGAGAGCGGCGAGGGTGTCTTGAGAGCTGCCGTCACATTGAAGTGAATCTATGGAAATTGCAATGTATAGACTGCTATGATGAAACAAAACTCATGCAGCAACAGTGACTAAAAACTCTTCCATAAGATGCGTCGGCAAATTGGCCAAATCATCCGCAACAGGAAGCAGCAAGTTGTGTATAATGTGTCCAATTCTGGTAGCTGCAAATTAGTTGTATATTCTTTACCGGGCCTATAATATAGGTGCTTATGTCGTGTGAGTGCGCTAGTATTTCTAGAAAGTATGTCATTAGTTGTCATTATGGTCCGACTCGTTTTAGTGTCAAAACCCCACAGTACTACATGGTTTAGAAACTGCACCTTAATGTGGAAGCAGGGACAATTCACAAAATGTTTACTATATTCTGGGTGTCCAAAACCGACCTCCATCGTTGACCTCCTACCGCTGGCGCGATAACAGATTGCGGTAACAAAAACCGAGAACCACATTAGTTTTCACAAACAATTAATCTTTGTTGACATTTCCGCGCACGTTGAAGGATCCTTAACGTAGACAAATCTAATTCACACACACACACACACACACACACANAAAAAAAAAAAAAAACGCTGTGAGTACGAAGTTGTCTCGCGTTGTAAAGCCCCGAATTACGATTGCAACCTCAACAGTCAGCGATGTTTCACTGGCCGCTATCATTTAATCGTTTGACAGCGGAGACCTTTAAGGGTGATGGACGATGAAAACCGTTACCGCCTTATGGTGCCTTACAGGAGGCATACATACGCGATAAAGACACCCTCGTCTATACAATACAATGATTATATGAAATAAGGACGCTCCTAATACGCTCCCCCTTGGAAGATGCACAAAACAAAGTGTGCACAACTGTGGAAGATGCGGGTCGACCCCGGTAAAAGGCAGCGAAAGAAAACTTGCAGGAAGTGTACCCACGCCCGGCTTTGTAGTGCACTGGTAGTGTAGAGGCGGCCACTTTAAAAGGCGGTGCTGGTCTCGTGTCTCTAGCGTCGGTGGTATTTAACATATATTCTTTGAGACGACCGGTGACCCTGTACAGTGTCTTCAGGACAAGGGAATAGAGGTCGAAGAGACAAGGCCCGTTTTCATTCACTCTTCTTTGGTGCTGGACTTTGGCGATTCGGTGGAGAGTTGTCTGGCTTCAGTTCCAGTTGGCATCATACTCATTACAGCATGTCTTCTGCTGTTCGTGCCGATGAAAATAATAATAATAATAAATATCTTTCTATTTGTCTCTACTCGCTTCTTGAAAATTTTTGCACGCTATATCAGGTGATACGGAGCATCGCATCGATAATTTTCGGACTTCCGTGAAGCACTTCCTGTTTCCTTCCCTGCTTTTCGCTGTCTCCTAATCCATGTCGTTACCGATCATCCTCAGCCGTGTCTTTTGTTGCTGAAACTTCGGAGAACTGCGTACTTATCGTCTGCTTTGTCTGTGAGTGTGTGTTTCTCTCGACCAGAAAAAGGAGAAGCAGCATGGAATAAGTAGAGCGTGAATGATTTCTTCGAGGTTCCACTTGCCTCAACGCTGCACAAGTCTTCTGTCGTTTCAGGATATACCTCGAACGGTAGTTTGTCGCCCCCTTCTCTCTCCATGAATTCCTCTGATGTTGAATCTTGTTGACGAGCGCCATTTTACCATCGATCACGCGAGTGGGCACCGTGGGTATCACCAGATCCACTCCTGACAAGTTAACTCAGCTCTAAAACACAAAGTCCCTTGCCTTCGGAGAGTAACTCAAGCAACAGAACATTTCGAGCAAAAGAGTACAGTTAAACAGCTTAGTACATAGCTCCCCGCTGTTGCTATGCCAGCTGGTCAGGTCAACTTTCTTTGAGATACTAACAGGTGATAGATGACTTTTGACATACATATTGTTCCCGAGAGTGCAGACATCCACTTTTTGATACAGCATGGTGCAGCATTCATATTCTTATGTCAGCTATTCCACCGTTGGTATTTGTAGGTCATGAAACCACGTGCAGAAAGAGGAAGCTCGCGTCATTGGAGAAGCATGGCTAAATTGTATGTTGACGTTATTATTGAAGTCGCCTTGACGCGGCGCGTGCACGCTGTGGCTTCCTGTCGGGCGCCTTTTATTTTGTAACAGTGCCAGCTTTCGTCATCTCAACGGCTCTGGTATACGTGGGATGTATTATCTAACGATGCCGACTTTGATGTTTTTATTCCCACGAAGAGCAAGGTGATAGGAAGAACGCTGTGAACAAGCTGTCTGTCCACTTTTCTTTTCTTCCCTTTTTCTTTTTGTATTTCGACGAGGAGTTACGTAAGACTAGTCGTCAGCCTGCTTTTTCTTGCTGCTTTAGTAACACTAATAGCAAGGTTTATACCTTTCTTTTTAGCTGTGGGCTCTTGACGACATCACCACCAACCTCAGAAAGGCCATACTCAAAGAAGTGTCTCCTCATAAAAAAGTAACATATATAACATACATATATATATAATTCTTTGTAGATATGCGTATATAGAGTAAGTGTTCACAGGACGCTTTAAATCGTTTTTACCTGAATGTCGCAAACCTCCCCTGATTCTCAAGCAGACAGGAGGCGAATAACAATTAAAGCAGCTTCTTACACCTTGTCAGGGTCAGCTGCAGTAGATCTAGTCTCGGAAGAGATAATGCCGTAACTGGGGCATCATCCAGCAAGCACTGCCGGACATAAGCGAATAATGAGTCTGTGCCCGAAGTCGGGTGGCGTGCGACCGCAATTAAGCTCACCCGGATGACGAAGCAGTAATCAGGGCACCTGGTGCTCATACAATACGGCCGCAGGCTTCGCTTGATTGACCTCAGGATAGCGCGTGCACCGTTTGTACACCGCTAGGAAACCGCACCGTGTCGGTGTGTATACTTTCTGTCTCAAGTCGCTGTTTTCCGGGAGGTGGCTTCGTTACAGTCGTGAAGATGGCACAACGTCATCGAAAGAGTCGATGCAGAGTCCGTCTGTTGCCGCTCGTTAGTAGCGGCAAGGAAAAGAGCATCGCCTTTCAGTCAATGAGATGGAAATTGGTTCTCTGGAGATGGCGTGAGGGTGACGACGAGCCTCCCTGAGCGCTAATCGGTTATCAATTACTTGGCACTCGACGTAAGGCCGCTGACTGTCATTACATACTAGAGACTGCACGCTCAAAAGGAAAAATAAGAAGCACAGCATCGCTGTACGGAACGGTGTCTTGCTTTCTAGTAAGGAAATTGGCACAAACAACTACCATATAACATGTAGCCTGTATCATGTAACAAGTGCAACAAATATGTCGGGAATCAGGTATCGTCATTCGTGTGGTGCAGTGTATTATAGTCCCTAATCCTGTATCTCGCGTGAGGGGCTGGTATTGATGTAGGCGTCTTGCACATCTAAGCGCGATGGAGCTTGGCGAAAAAGGGTAAAATATTCAGGATGTCCTACGTGACCTTGCGTGCTGCCAATGTCGCCTCGGTCAAGGCAGGGTGGAGCCTGCAGTGACAGCAGCAGCACCTGCTGCCCTCAGTCGTCGGCTAGTGTCCTAAATTGCATGAAAGGTATGTGTAGAATGGCGAAAGTGAGGCTCAAAAAGACTACGAGTCCCGCCCACATCGATTTTTGTCCTCTTGAAGGCGACAATGAAGTCGTTGGGGCGACACGTTTTGCACACAGCTGCATGGAAGGCTGTCATTGTTGTCGGTTGGACTTATTTTCGGCTCTGGTACGGAAGGAGCGCGAATTAAACCGGTAGTATTTTTCATAGCAGTGATTTTAGTGTTTTTTCAATTGTTCTGCAGGCAATTGAACGGTCTTGTTAGTTTCCGCCGATGTAATTTCCATTTGCTGGACACTTATATTTGGTAAGTCTTTCACGTCGTTTTGTTCGGAGGATTTCTCGGCATGCATTTCTCGCGACGGTGCGAATATTGCAGTAAACATATTTGGTGGCTTGAGCGTATCGCGTTAGCTGGTGTCGCAAGTACCTTGTTTACCTCGTTACTTTTATATGTTGTATACTTTTACTTTGTTATACTTTCATAGTATCTTGTTTGTTGCCATTTTTCTATCTCGCCATTCTATCTCGCCATTAACTTTTTCGATATATCTTAATGCACGCTGAAACAGGAAGGTAGGTAGGATACTTCAATCTACCAGGAAGATAGAGGTGCCTGTCAGTCGCGTGTTGGCCAGTGTGATCCGTCCATATCGGTTGACTTGTTGGGGTCGCTATTGTATTCTCGTTTTTTATCCAGCGTACGGATTGAGGTTTCTCAGGTCGCTCTTCTTGCTGGCATTTTTGCATTCACAAGTGATGCCTAAGATGACAAATTTCTGGAAACGGGAGCAACACACTCGAGAGAGAGACTTACCAGCGCTCTCAAAAAGGCAGTGCTCCGCCTCTTCTGCTGGGCTGGCTACAAATGACATGCGAAATCTGTTCGACGTGCACATCATACCGGCGTATTCAGCCGATTGAAACCTCGCCATCTGTGATTCTATGCGTTCACGATCGGGCGCTGAACAAGGACAAAATGATGCGTTCCGTTGTATATGCTCCGAATATCTCGCTCTCCGGGACAGAATAGGCTCGCGTATAACCTACATATAAACAGTCCAAATGTGGGTCGTTTTTTTCATGCCAGTGTTGAATCATCAAAACGCTTTGACCACCTCACGGTCGTCTATCGCACCCTGTTGACAGATGGCCTGCTCCTACGATGACTGTGCGCTTGAGCACGTACTGCACAAAATCCTTCTCTCTCTCTTTCTCTCCTGTGCTTATAGCGTACCGGTCCGAAATAGAATTTGTGCGATGCGAGGTGCTGGACGCAGAGTGATCTGTTGACTCCGTGTCATGATCGGCACTGCGTGTGCAGAACGGCACAGAAGTCGATCTGCTCGCGTCAGGATAGCAGTGGTTTACCATGATGGACGCTCGAATGGGGTCATGGGTTGCTGGGCAAAGGCCAGTCTCGACCAGATATATAGGTTTGATTTGTCGTTGACTTGCTCGTATAGAAACATTTATATGCCAGAGTTTGTTATTCAGACTATAACGGCCTGAATCTTGCACTGCAACGTGCATTTACTTTGTGATTACGCGTTCAATGTATAAGAGCATAAAAAAGTGAAAAGCTGCGCTATTTTAAGAAAACCTCGTAGTGCATTTTTTTTCTCTTTTTCTTACTCCTTTCACCCTTGAACATCGTACACAGCGCAGCCAGGCAACATTGAAGTGTTTGAAAAACGCTGATCGCTTCGTCAACATGCTCCCACGCACTATAGCAAGCATTGTTGGTCCTACGAAAATTCATTGCAGCAGTCCAAACTGTTCGAGTGTATTCACACCGCACAAAAGGCACCACCGTAAACTGGCTTCCGCCTTGTGGTGTGGCTTTCTTCTCTTTCTTTCTTTTTCACGGGCAGTATTCGCCCACGACGTTTGAGAGAGCTTTGGCCGATCGTGGGACCGACCAGTGAGATTGGTCCGGTTGCTGCAGCTCAACAGTAACGGACGCGTGGGCGGCCGTTCACATTGCACTCGTTTGCACTGCTTCCGTGTCTCTTGCCTTCAAAAGGAGAGCTTGACAATCGTCATGCCACTTGGAGGACCTTCATGAGACCTGTCCTCGTGTCTTCCTCTGAGTTACGTTCTTCTGTATCCAATGAGAACAAAGCGAGAGTTCCTTGCGCTTGCTCTCTTCATAGCAATGGCCAGGCAGCCTGGGGAGAGAGAGAGAGACTTTCATTGCACCCAAAGTGCCGCTGCTTAGTAGTTTAGGCAGAACTCGTACCCTGATTTCATGTGATTGTCGAGAAAACAACAGAAACATCGAGCAGGATCATTTCTACCTGTGTCCTTCCGGCTACAGTTTGCATCGTTGGAGGAGCAATGACACTCGAACCGCCTATACATGACAACCGACAAGTTCGAATGAGGGCCTCACCTTTTTCTCCGTGTTTATTTGCATTTGGCCGATGGGGAAATCTTCCCTCCCCCTTGTCCCTCCTCCCACACATGCAGCGAGGGCGGTTTGTGCATGAACTGGGACCGCGGAAATGCTTTTACATGCGGTCGGACAGGTGCGCTGTGCTGCTTTACAGTTTCCTACGCCTTTTGGTAGTTTTCTTCTTTCTTATTTTTCATCTTAGAAACCACTTGTATGAGAGGGCGTCAGCACCGGTAGAGACCGTTCGACCGGGTACGTCTTTTATCCTCCCATGCAGTCTGCTACTCGGTAGTTGCTCGTAAACTTGTGACAGGTGGTGCTCACAGCAATTAGTAGTGAGAATGGCGTAGGCAGTGTTGGCGTATGGGTGAGAGACACTGCGCGGCTCTGCTCTTCCGGGTTTAGTACGTGTTACCCATCGTTCCGCTGTGATTATGTTGCCGTCGTCATATAGAGGCGGAGTTCGCTTTTCGCTCGGCTGTGTCGTTAGCGGACGACTTGATGCCTACCTTTTGAGCTTGCCTCGCAGTTTTGGTTCTGGGGGAAATAGAGTCACGGCGTTGTGCCGACGTTATGCTAACGCTTTTCCCGCGTAGCTTATAGGGGCCGAGAAAGTGTAGGCAAGTAGGGCGTCGACCTAGACAAATGAAAGCTGTGTTCGGAAATGTACTTTCGTCATAGCTTCAACGTTCTCAAGCGTAGTCGACATGACATCTTCGAAGCCCAGTTGAACGAGCTAGCTGAAATATATGCGCTGTGTAATTGGTTCCCCATGTTGCTCGAGTTTCTCACTTCGTTCCCGATGGAAGGTAAGTCGAGGGCCACAGGAAAAAAAATCGAACGTCGTTGTATGCACCTGACTGCACATCCTGACCTTTTCGAATCGGTTTTCTTTGTTCCTCTCCAAGTCGCATTTTGCGGAGAAGCCACGCCTATATGAATGCAACGACGCTGGCGCCTCAAAATGAGGAACCTTTTTTTTTTTCTTTTTTTTTTTTCGACAACGATAGGGCAAATAATAAGAGGTCTCCTCCCTGCGCATGGAAATCCAATTGCAGCTAGATAATGGGCGCCGTTCACTTTGGAGCAGCTTCCTCGTTTTCAAATCGCTGCGTTGTTCCTCCTCGAACCCTCGTAACCGCGACGCTTAGAATTGGTAAAGTAGCCCGTGCGTGGCTGCCGTTCGTCTCCTGTCCCTTTATAGTCGTCGCACTTTCCGGCAAAATTCGAAGACGTTGCGTATCACCTTCTTTTGGCCTATTATTCCTGTTCCAGATTTAACTTTTTTTTCTTCCTCGTGCTTTGTGTCCTTTCTGCACTCTTGGTCGTTGTTGTGGTGTATCAGAAAAGGAGATCAATGTTAAGAGTCGCCCGACTGTAGGGTGAAACCAAGTACGTGTTCAATCTTCCGCGAGGTATGATTTGTTGGGTTTCGTAACGGCAGCGACTCTGTATCTTACGCAAGAAAACGTAACTGGTGATGCAATGGGGACTGGCACTGACGTAGATGCTTTTGTTTATTGCGCCTGTTAACTTAATTGATACGCTATTGAGTTCCGAGGAACTTCTCCGTGTTTGGTTTACTTTCCCTGCGGATCCCTTGCTCTCATCATCACTTTGTCAGGCACATAAATTTGCTTCGTTGAATCCGTTAAAAATGCGTTTGTTGCGCTTCCGCCGAATGAGTGAACGCTCGTTGAAGACGCTAATTGTGTGTTGTCAAGAGTAGAATAGACGGCTTGATAGAACGACAAGAGTCATGTGCCGCATCCGGCCTTTGTGGAGGCTGTCCCAAAGAATAGAATCGCGAAAATGATGGGAACGTTCGAATGCATTAACGCGCGTACGCTCCTTTAATACGGCAGTGATGGAGAATGTTTCCGAGTCGGTGAAAGCCTTGAGCGTCTGCACGAAGAAGCGCTTTAGTCTTCCATCGCGAAGCTGCACGCGAATGCACGCTACAGGCGACTGCACGCTACAGGCGACTGCACTGTTCAGTTGTTCTATCGACACGTGCAGGGGCCCTCTCTCGACGCCTCTTCCGCGTTCTGAGGCCCAAACACTCGTGTAATATTCGCAATCATATTTCGGCTCCAGAACCACCTGTGGTACAAAACTGATCGCAGCTGTGGCCTCCAAGAGCCAGCAAAAATTTTACAGCGAGCACCAAGTTTGGGGGAAGTCTGCGAGATTTGCATGACTTGTACTGCTACCTATTGGTCGAGGTCTGCTGTCATCGAAAGAGGGCTTGTCCATGGCTCTATTTATGAGTTTCATAGCGTGCTGCACCCATAAGCCCACACGTTCACTCTTAGAAATAGCAGGGTTAATACATGTCAGATACGGCTTTACCAAATGACGTTATAAGCAAGTCTACTTCACTTTATGCTCTAATGCTCAGCGTGAAGCCGACTTTACAGTGTAAGCTCACAAAAGCCTACTTTACAGTGTAAGAGGAAATTTGAAGCTGGATTACAAGAGTAGGTGAACAGATTTACACGTCCAGCAGTCGACACGACACTTTGACCCGCGAGTTGCGGGCGCGATGTGTTACAGGTTTTCAGTAAACACAGTAGGAGGTTCCCGCAACGTTAACAACTGAGGAGTGAAGGCTGTTTAAAGTGCCCGTGACCACTCGCGGGCCAACTTTTTTAATTTGCAGTTAAAGTTCTGAAGGCAATAAATGACACGCATCAACCTTACAGCTGGAAACGCCGCCATTATTCTTTAATTCAGCTTCGAAAATACCTTTCTTCTCGTCGAATTCTTACCCGTGGGAGCCGCCATATTCTGGCGGAAATGCATAAACGCCACCCACAAAACGGAAATGAGATCGTGGTTCGTACTATTCATTTCTGGCTGCTGGTGTCTTGAGAGCGCGAGTCAGCTGTAGGTCCATCGTAGAAAGGTTTAGCAACATTATCAAACGAGTAAATGTCATTAATTACTGACCAGAAACAGCGATTCATCTAAATTATTTGACAAATTACAAATGAATTCAAATGATGTGAAAACCAGTATGGCGTTACTACGTTATATCGTCGGGAGGACAAGTGTACCAAGGGAACGTTGACGTCACAGCCTTTCTCCTCCGGAGGACAAGGAGGAGCCGCCCGGCGCTTTACAGAGCGCTTGATTTAAAAAGAAACAACCGGACTAATCGTCGCGAAACTGTGCAGGGGTGTTTTATATTTTACCTCCTTCAATATTCAAGCAAAAAATCGTCAAGAGAAATTTGGTGGCCTGGGCCCTTTGGAGGAATTACATTGGAGCGAAAATAGAGCGTTTTTTGTTTTTAATTTCTCAAAACGCAGCAGCGGAGCGTGGGCAACGCCGTCGTAGAACTTGTGCTTATTTCATTGTTCCTTCGGCGTCGGGCTGCCAATCACCTCAATGCTGCGCTAGCAAGGCAGAAGAAATGTAGAAAACTTCGCTGAAACTTGTCGACTAAACGCCAAAGCAAAAAGCAACAGCGCTACGCTCTCCGTACAAATGGCGAGTGCCTTCCGCAACAGCAATGATATATGCCACTACACGAAAGCGTCACCAGCCAGCGGAAGTGTACAGGTATATGGCACGCGGTCTGTCAAGAACAATAATGGCAGGAAAAAAAGAAATAACTAAAAAAGTTGCTGAATATGTCCAACCTTGGTTACACGAAAGGTAGGAAAGCGGACGTGCTCTATTCAAAGCGCTACTGTCGGCGCGCAGGGTCGTCTCATTGACTTTTTATTTTTCATCTCTTTTGAGTCGCGGCGGCTCCGACAATAGCGTTACGCGTCCCAGCTCTTTGTAACAACAGGGCTTTCTGTGACAGGTGAAACCCGACGAGTTTAATGTGAAGGATATGATGACGGCTGTCATTCACCGCGAGTACTACATTATAGCGTTTTGGAGGCGAGGGTTTGGACAGCTTGTGACCCAGTGATTGTATAACCTCAGCTTTGAAGGAAGCCGATATGTGTCAGCGTTTTTGCAAGGGAACGGGAAGGAAGCGTTGAATTTAGAGCGGTAAGAATGAGTTTAATCGATGGGTAATAATGTGTGGTGCGTGGGCGTGTACACGCAGCTACGAGAAGTATTCGCTTGATATCTTTAGGACTTGGTATCTTTGCTCATTTTAGAGACTAGAAATTTATATAAAAATATCGTTTGCTGAGTTCCATAATCTTGCTAGTTTCTGTTTATCGCTCTTCTCTATCTGTACATTGTATTTTGTGTTCGTGCAAGTATTCAAAGTGGAATAGGCTTTACAAAGTTCTAGGCAAGGAGGAATTAGATGTATGTACAACGTACAATGAGGCAGGCAGCATAGTCGTTGAATGTATTCCTCTGTGTTCATGCTGGTATAGCCTGCACCGTAAGGCGCAAAAACGTGAAAGTAAAAAAGAATCGATGCGGGCTAGGTATATACGATATAGAACGCCATCGAACAGAAACAGACCCGGCTGGCGCGTTTTTATAGAAAGCACCTGTTCTGGAGACTCGCTCGGCCAGATATGCGGAACGCAAGATAAATGCGGCCGAAGAGGAAAGCGCATAAATCAACCTTCATTATTACTGACGTATCACCAGTCCCCACTGCCTTAGCTGTGTTGGATAATATCTTTACTGCGTTACACGTCTGTAAATATATGTTTCGATTTTGTGTGTCTGTGTTTTTCTTCTTATTTAATTACTATTAATGGCACCGAATAGACCACTTGAACCTTTTTTATGTGTATTTTAATGAAATAAGTGATGATGAAAAAAACCTCGGAGAAATGAAGGACTGAAGGAAACCCAAAGGACTGACACACACACACACACAGTGTCAGTCCTTTGGGTTTCCTTCAGTCCTTCATTTCTCCGAGGTTTTTTTCATCATGTATAGCTCCCAACTCGCCTGCATTTTACCTCTACTTCCGTTAATGAAATAAGTAACGTGTTAAGGCGGACGATGGTGAAGTTGTGCCTCAGGTACCCCTGTAGAAATGTAGGAGAAGCGAGGTTTCAAGGGCCTGTAGCTGTTAGTGTCGTTTAAATGTGCACAACCTCTCCTGCTGCACAAACAACATTTTAACAGAGTAACAAATTGCGCTTGAACGTTAAGCTACTACAGGGGTCATTTTGATATCATTCGCGGAAGCAAGCTGATGTAACTACGGTGCAACAGGCCCTGTGGCTTGTTGAGAAACTGACAATAGAGGAGCGGTTAGTGTTTCGGTGGCGAAGACAGTAATCACTGACTTAGCAAAATCCCTACGCAATTACCTTGTCAAGCTTCACAGTACTGCTACTGTTTCAAAATTACCGGGAGTATTCATTTTCTTAAACTGGATTATTACTAGACGACTTATTCATGTCGCCTGATATCGTTTTAAGCCCTTCATTTGTACACAGAATTATCTGAACTCAAAACGTAATCACCTTTCACTCTTCTCCAATGCTGTGCGGCGAAACAACGTTCCAAGAACGGAACTGTTACAACCAATCGTTTTACCTGGGGGTTCCTCCCCAATGAAGCGTACAACACTTCTTTTGTTGTTGTTTTTTTCTTTTTTGGGCAAATCGTCTTAGCCCGGCTGTAGGGCGTACGAGTATATGGGATCTCAGGCAACACAGGAAAAGGGGCGTTATCTTTCCGAGCAGCATGTTTTGTAATCGATTATACTTACGAGAAAGCGTTTGTGGCCTCATCTCTCTCCACTGCGGTAAACGCATATCAAGACCTGCGTGTAAATCCAAATAACGAGCATATTTTTTGCGCAAGAGTGGTCTGAGGAAGCAGCTGTATGCCAAGGGCAGAAGTTATCTGAAGGGGGTCCTTCTGCCATTGTTTCCGAGTCTTTTCGGACAAAAATGCGTGGCTCAAAGAAAGTTTAACAAAGCGGATTACCTGAAGTACATGACGCTATCCACTCGTATACTTTTCCCATATATAAAGCACCCCAATGAGACTATATCTGCCTCAGGTTTTCTGTCAAATAGTGTTATTATTACTAGGTCATACGATGGATTCCGACTCCGCCATCGGATCCTGAACGCGTATACGTGACTTGCTTCCCGAGAGGACCATGTCAAACGTGGCCTGTATCGCCAGATCGGTCCTTTACAACCGGACCCTCCAGACGTAGCAATCATGTCCAACCTGCCCCACTGAAAGTACGTATTTGTTATACAGGAGGAAGCTCAATGGTGTATGCTTATTTTTGTTTGCTTTTGCGTACGTATTAACGGTCACACTTCCACGGGCTTAGCCGTGGCGAATAACCGGCTGTTAAGGGAACAAAGATAGTGCAAACATGACAAGAGTTGCTGCACGAGTAACGTGTCTCTTCTGCGTCTTCTGGCACTAAGAAATGCTTCTGTGTTGCTGTTGCTTTGGAGTACGTGGCTCATCTGGTAACGAAGATGAGCTTGGGTTATGTTCTTTCTCTCTTTTTCTTTTTATTACTATTATTATTATTATTTTTCTTTTGAGGACACGTTCGTTTGGTGACTGCAATTCTCTGTGAAAATTTAGACATCTGTAATGTTTACGTTCGTAAATGTCACGTAGTGCCAGCTTTGCCAATGTGTTGAGGCCAACTTTTACCTTCCCTGCAGCTGATGACTGTACTGTTTGAATTCAGTTCGTGTTCAATAAATGCCGTGTCAGCAGGTTGGCGTTGAAAACATTCACTATTTTCGTCAGCGTTCTCCGCCTGATACGGCACACGGCGCGTGGGCAGTATAGTGAATGACCTCCAATTTTCCTGTTTGTCTTCCAGATGAGTGTGCCCTGTGTGTCATCTGCTTCGTCGTATCGTCTGTTGGTGCCACTCGCTGCGTTCCCTTATAGACCAAGCGTGGATTATTGAAGGAGCGTCTGCACTTAAGGAATGGTGAGTGCTACCTGCTTGTTTACGCTTCCACTCTCGCCGGTACCGCAACCGCTGGATTATGCTACACTTGTGCACAGTTGCGGGTTCATAGACAGGATAAGGTTATGTTTCACCTATTGTTTCCCTATGATGAAGCACTACGGCGTAACTATCACGTCATCGGACAGTGTAACTCTGTGCATGATATCTCGAGCGGGTCGGTCAGTTCTGACCGTAACCATTGCGTGTTCTTGTCTTTATTTCGTTTCGAATGATGGGGCTTCCAGGAAGAGGAACTGACCGATAGCAGCGAAGCGTTGCTTACCGGTGGTCGAACCGTGATTTTTGCTCAAGGTGAAGTCATCATAGCGAATCATTGTTACAAGTCTTGAGCCATTCTTATTGATAGCAGATACCTATGTAAATTTTAATAACATCCGAGCATAATCGAAAACAATTTGGAAGTAAGTAACGCCGTAAAGAGCCCATTGAAGTTTTCAGGCAAAGGCATAAATATTTATTTTCTGTTCAAGGACACTAATAGCTTTTCAACAGACAGGGAAATGCGTCTAGAATAACAATTATATTAACCGAATCCGCTGACCACTCTAGACAGTTTTCTGCGCTACAGTCGGCACAAAACGCAAGCCAGACGGAAATCAAAATGCAAAACCAATGTGCGTGCGTTTGCCTTGGGAGGTCGCTCACCCGTTTCCATCGTGTGGGTCCCTTTCCTTGTGAAAAAAATGCCTTTGTCTCGGATTCAATTGGCTTCGGCTCGCACTTCCCATGGAGGACCTTTTGATCGTCTGCTATTCTCCCTTTCTGTTTTTCTCGGAAGTCACGAAGTTTCGTGGTATTATTGCGGAAAATGACGGATAGAAAAGTGGGAGACGCGTGAAAGTTTCATCTGGACTTGGTTGTACGTCGAGGCTATTGGATTGGGAACACGGGTTTTGCTTCTGTGTTCCGATTGATTAGGAAATGTTCGTTGTGCCATTATGTTGACGTTGATATTTAATCCACTTCGGTTCTGTGCATATTATGTGCGATGGGGAATTGTGGAGGACTTTAAGCGTGTAGTCGTGGAGATGATTGCCTTCCGCAATGCAAGGGATTGACCGGATATATTTCCTGACCTACTATGGCACGTCACGACGTTACTGCGAATGTGTTTACATGAAAGCGAGAAAGTAAAACGAGACGAAAGTGAGGCCAGTGACAGTAACCTGTGAACGTTTACGAAGCACATCTCGGTCGCACTTTGGGAGGGAAGGGACTAACGCATGGTTTGTGAACGCACTCTAACCCATCTCTAAATATATCACCTGCATGTACATGTACGTGCTTACATGTGCTCAAGGTCTCTCATCAAACATCCTTCATTATTCCAAATTGCCCGAGCGTGCTCACGCACAATCAGCTGTCTGAGCAGCACTTGCTTTCGACTGTATCCCACAGCAAGAGGTCCTATTGTGTTTTTGTTTTTTTTTCGCCATCTCTTCCACGGTGTCCGCGCAAAAATGCATTGTGCGAACTTGACGTCGCGTTCAGGGTCTTTATTTTTATTTTTCCTTTCTTTCTTTCTTTGTAGATGCTCAAATAAAGCATCGGAAATGCCTTGTCCAGCTCCTCTTTCTGGGCAATTGTATTTCGGTATTATAATAAACCATTATAAACGTTTCCCGCGGATACTCTTTGTGACTGCCTTTGAAGCAGGACGGATGTTTCGGCGTTGTCAATTGTGACTTACGCACTGGTTTAGTGCGATGTGTATGCTTCGTCCCCAGAACAGTTATTGTGCAAGTACTTGTGGCACTGGCAGCTTATATGACTAATTTTTCAAGCAAGGTAAGAGGGTAACGTACTACTTGCTGTGCCGAGATGAAGCTTTCGTGGCGTAGGTGTGTTCATGTCGAGTGCTTCAAGGTGTCACTCGGGTTGAATTTTGCTGCCGTTATTATCATCCTGTGGTGATAGTAGTAATGGAATACCAAATATATTTTTGTTTGTTTGTTTATACAGAATATGCTCTTAAGTTTGACCCGAGCACGTAGCGATTTTTTTGCATAATTCTGTCAAACGTTTCACTGAAACCGATCCGTCAAAAGCTGTAGTCCCGCAAAGTCGGCGATGCCGCTACTCTATCTTCTGCTTCTGTCGTGGTGGGCGAACTTTCAACTTCCCCATGTGTCACAACCTCCACCGACCCATCGTGCGTTGGTGGTGCCGAGTTCGCTGATACGGCTCGTATGACGCCCACGCCTGGGCAATGGCCCTGCCTTGTGTCAACGCAATTTGAGGGTGGGTTTCAAGCGCTGTATTCTCATACGTTGTGTTTTGCGTATCTGACGTAACACAGCTTTCAGGCCAGACTATTGTGGCTGTGGCACGAAGAATAGAAAATGGGCGTTTCCTGTGTGTCTGGCTGTTACATGCGTGGTGCGTATACGCATCGCAGGTGGGGTTGTGCTTACGAAACGGTAGTCTATGTAATGAACGTGACAATTGTGTCATAAAACGGAGAATGAAATGCGCGGGCCTTGGATGTTTCCCCCCTGGAGATGCTGTTTGTATGTCCTATTAATGTGGGGGTGATATCCGCTGTCGTGTTCATCGGTTAACATTACACGATGCTGATTACTCAACTGATTACTCAGATAACGTGCTTGTTGTCATTTATGCCTTGAACCCATTAGGGGATGGAGTAACTTCGGTCTGTAATCGCTTGGGGTGTTCGGGGTCGTGGAAGGAGTCAAGGCGGATGTTGAGGAGGGACAAAATGCTTTGGAATACCGATGGCTTCTAACCTCCATGACTCGGATTCTTTCAATCCTCTGTCTTTCTCAATCTCGTTTAATCCATTCACCGAACCCACACCGCTGTTGCTTCGCCTTACGCGCGTAACATAGCGTGCAATTCACTGCGTCTGACTCACCAATGCATCCTCCGTTTCGATCCTCTTCTTTCCGCTGAAGGTAGTAGATATTGTTACATAGGCTGAAAAGAAACTCGCTGAACAAAAGAAAAAATATTACTCGCTGTGTAATGGCTCTTGGAAATATGTTGGTCTGAGTGTTCTGAAAATAAAGATCGTCTCTCGCGCCTGATGAAATACACCCCCTTCTCCTCCTCCTCCTCCATTGCTTAAACAACGCTGTTTCTTGTGGCCACTTCGCACGGACTTCTGCAGAATTATAACAGCTCCAGTGTTGGGGGCTTTTCTTCTTTCATTCTTCTTCTTTTTTTCTGAGGATTCCATCCGTAGCGCATTTTCCGGTTTTGAAAGCGGCAATTTCTTCTTTCTTTTACATTGCGTACTAAGCAACTACCAACTTCTCGTCCTTCTCAGCACAGTGTCCATGAAGTTTTCCTTATGTTGGTTCGCTGACGCAATGCTAAGTGCGTTGATTTAGAATATCTTCGAGGGTATACGAGGTTCTCTATAACAGAACGAGACTGATGCAATAACTCGCTGTGCTCAATGGTTTCGTCAAAAGTGACATTCATGGTCACCACCCAAGCGTCTGTGCTCGGTCTTTTCCTCGTCCATCGGAGAAACAAAGACACAGTCTCGTGATTTAATAAACACAAGCGGGAACACTGTGCCCCTGCGCTATCATCTTGATTCCACGCGGTTCCAAGGCGCACACACGGTCCTCCTTTTTCTGTCGCTTTCGTTGTCTTGTAACCGTAGTTACCGCCACCTCTGAAATCGACACCACATCGCCAAAAAATGTCACAACGAGACAGCGTGGCAGACGATTTCTCTGGAACAAACATAGCGGCCAACGCACATAGGAGCTTGCACGCGTACTTCAGTCACATTACTCTGAAGCGAAAGCTATTTAGTGACCCCAGTAGCATTAACCGTCGTTATATGCACATATTTTAACTTGGTCAGGATTTGTGTACCTTCGGAAAAGTTAATGCTTGCTGTATACGTAAAATACGTAAAACGCTAAAGCATAACTACGCTGTCCAGTGGCACCACACCGCTACAATATTTAATTTTCATATCTACCGCACGACAGTAGCTTACAGTGCGTTTGCATTCAAGCTTAGTTTATGTTAATCATGAACTTCTCGAAATAACGTTGCACCCGTTTTCGCAGTGTTGAATGTTTTGAGGCCGATAGCCTTGAGCTGTATTTCTGTTATGTACGGAAGCATGACGACTTATCGTAGATAGAACATATCGTCGGAGGTTGACTCAATGGAACCCCGCGGTGAAATTCCAATAGTCGGTCCATGCACGGAAAATGAAACTTCCCTATGGCATATTGTTTCTCGGTTATGTCAGAGTGGGCTGCTAACCGGTTCCTGCAGCTGCTCTATTTCTGAGTATAAGGCATATCTTCCGGATGAAAAGGTCAAAATGTTCCTGCTGTAACAAAGACCTTGCTAATATGAGCTGCACATGCTGAACCGCGCGTAGAGTTGCATATACATCTAGAAACGAATGGGTCATAGAGCCAGCAAATGAGTAATGCCCCTCTAGATGCTGAAGTTGTTGCTAAATCAATTTATGTGTCGCGGGTATCGAATGTGACTGCACGTAGTGTTGTTTTCTGCGTTGGCTCTGGCGCTCGGCGGGACGTTTCTGCCCTATTTATTTTTGATCCGCTAACTAAATTAGGAGGAGGAGGTGCCGGGCACATATGGCTCAACTATTCAGATTTTTCTTTCTTTCTTTTTTTTTTTTCTGTGTTCACTCCCACGTGTAGTGCGCCAGATATTTTCTCTTGCAGTCCAATGCCGTCACACCACGCTGGTGTCAAATTCGGTTTCCACGAATCAAACGCGATAAATTAGCGGCCGCTCTCGTATGGTGGGGGGCATTTGACGCGGAGGCTGCCCTTCATCCTTGTGGCGGGATAAGCAGGAAGCGACGCCAAGACCGCTGACGAGAGGAGACTTCCGCGCCGTCTGCAAGATATACGAGAAGCTCCTCCCAACGCGGCGCCCCTCAGTCTGCGATACCCCGTATACGACGGCTGTTTATTATGGAGTGTATACACGTCTGTCTGAACAAAGTGAGGATAAAGATGAAGTAACCCTGCCATGCACAGGCTTGATTTCGGGCAAGACCCTGCGGAGGAAGGGCCTTCCTTCCTTGGGGGTCGTTGAAAAAGCCCCAGTCAACTACTTTCCGAACATCGTGCAGTTTTAAAATCGAAGCGGTCGCTTCCGGGGACCCCGTGGCAAAGCTGCGTTAATAATTTGAACCATTGTCTTTGCAGCCATACACTTTCTCCCATTGTTTACTAACCAGTTCAAGCCACATCTGCTGCTGCATACTGTGCAGAGGACAGCGGCGTGCTTCGCATTCCGGTAGGAGACGCTCGGTATGCAGCCAGTGGCCATTTTCTAATTCAGAGCGTGCGAGGATCAGCGCCGACCGTTCCCAGAGAACAAAGCGAGCGTCGTTGCGTAAGTGATAGTGTTGCCCCCTGTTGCGTAGGAGAATTTAAATCTCCGATATGTCGTGACTCCAAAACTGTGTAACGCAGTTCTCGTCTCAAAGAAGAACATTAGATGCTGAATGCTTCCTTGTGACCCGAATGGCTTCCTGTGCAGGACGTTTTTGAGCTCACGTTCGGTACAGTGCAAGGTGGGACTGGTTCAGTTGTGTTCCCTCGTGTCGAGGTCTTCCCGGTGAACGCTTACTTTAATTAAAACACTGCACCTGGGTCGTGACAACGTTTTGTGCTCTGGCAACCTCATTCATTGCGCAATGAGCAAAAAGATAATAAATAAAAAAATGTGAGCAAATTGCGTAAGCTCCGCTTGCATGACGTTGAAATGGTGCTCGAGCATGTACCATATCGATCTGACGGTGGCACAGCGCAGCGAAAAGTTTCTTGTGTCATTCCTGCCGTCTCAGAAGAGGCACATCATTCGTACACGAATGCACGTGCAGTCATCTATTGATGATTACAAGCAGATAATTTCCTCTCAGTCTGTGCCTCGATTGTACGCCATATAGCCAGCGCTGCGCAGCACCCGCTGGCGTAGGACGTGCATGGTTTTACAGTCATATCTCCCTTACAGTGGTATTTCCATTTTTTTTTTTTTAACACTGTGCGGTCCCAGCATATCGCCGTCCATATACTCTTCGGCGACAGCGTACGCCTAAAAATAAACTTCGGTCAAAGTAGATAGCGAGAAAAGAAAAGAAAATTTCCTTATGTTCTTCTTCCTTCTTGAGAAACTTCAGCATTCTTCGGATTCTGGAAGGGGACCTGTCCGTAGCCTCGTCGTGCCCATCGACGCAACACGCTTTCCTTGTGGCTTACAAACGGAAAGGAAATGTTAAAGAAAGTGATGAGCCATTTATATATTACACTCATCGTGACCTGCAACCTTGCGCCTAGTGACGTGCCATTCTCAAACTCAATTGATACTTGAAAAGGAAACAAAGTTTCATTGATAAATGTGAAGGCACGTTTATCATGTCTTGATGAGAATTATAGCGAACGGTCCCATGGTCTAGTTCTTGCAGCTGTGCCGCTGCATGCTCTATACGTGTGGTCGGAGGCGATGCTTATATGTCGCAGGCCAAGTGTAAGGTTGTTAGTAGATTACCTGTGATGCCAACGCCGGTCTTATAATCTTTGTAAACCGGGGAATTTAAGTGGCATTAAGTCGTGCGTCATACGTGTAACTTGCGACGTTAAGCGGACATATGCAACGGGAAGGACTCCCCAAGGCTTCTTCCTGAGGGGAGACACTTCCATAGCCGCAGGTGCGGGGGCGCGCAGTCCCCCAGGCAACCCCAACCGTCCAGACGGCAATAAATCTGGGACGCGGCCCAGGAGTTCGCACGGTCCAAAGTTAGAGTGGACACAGGTTGACACCGGGAACCGTTACTGGTACAGTACGTGGCGAGTGGGTTCGAACGGGCGGTACCGGTCCTGTCAAGAAATTGAATTAGACCAACCGGGAACGGTAACACTTTGGACGAAAGCCGCCCGGCTGGCAGCTCCTGCGGGGTGGTGACCGTTGCTGTGCCCTTTTAACCCTGGGTAACGCTGGAGAAAGAGGACTGGGAGCCGGACACCCGAGAGGCCAAGTTGTGAACCTGTGATACCACTTTGGTGCGGTGGGCTCAGTCCGTGAGCTAATTAATGTCAGCCTCTGCAATTATGTTGTAACTAGTCCCATGTAAATAAACCTTCTCATCGGCTATCACGGCTGAGTCTGGCTTCGGATCAGTGACCAGGTAGCAGATAAAGTCGGGGCCCGTAACGACGACGGTGACGATTTGAAACAGATCGTCAGGTACCTGCATCATCGAGGCACCCGGAGGAAACAAACAGAATTTTTACTCAGGTTTCGTTTTTCAAAATCAGATTCATTGTGTATGCAAGATCTGAAGGATGCCAGATGAAAAACTCCCCGACCTTCCTTGTTTTCGCTCGATAGTGCATGGTATAGTTTACCCGTTCGAAATTGTGTAGGAAGTCGATAACATTGATATAGTCCTTTTGTTAGGCTGGTGAAAACCGTCCAGTAGCCTCTTATCGAATATCACGAGACGGGAGTTCATTAACATGGGACGTGCTTTGCTTTACTGTTGGTCTAGGAAGTGCCGGATTGGCTTCATTGCAGCTATCATTTTCATATAGAGATGGCGGCTTTGCATTTTTTACTTTTGCCCATTTGTCTCTTGCACTGCTATATAGATTCAGCAGAGACGGAACGCCGCCCTATAACAACCTGATGATGGGGTGCCCGGGCACCATTCGTCGGAGGCAGGAGAACGATTTCGATACTTGCAGGCACAATTTGCTTTAAAGCTGTTTCCATGTTTCTCAGCAGAGGTAATCGGTTGAACGTTGTTCGGGACTCGCACACGTGACCCGCAGTTTTGTGTAATCATCCGCGCCGTCCTATTTTCGGAATCTACTGGGCCCCGGCGATGCCTGCCTCCGTAACGTTTGTCTGCTGCCCAACTTATTACCAGCAATCTGGTACTCCCCAGACGCTATCTTAATGTCTCGAAGCTGTTTTGTGCCCCCGCACCGCCCTTTTTGGTTACCTGTTTGGAATGTCCTCAGGAGTAACGCGATGTCAGTTCTTCTGCCGGCTTTTTCATCTGTGACATTCTTGACATTCGAGACGGCCTGCTTGAGGCTTGAGTAGTCCTTCAATAAAAATGTGTGAAGCGGAAACACAAAGCCTGGCCGCGTAATTAATTCTTATACCTGCCGGAGGTGGTGGCAGTGAACCACTTATGCACAACACTTCTTACAGATCGTTCGCGATAAAAGTTGCAGGCGGATATTTAGATCTCGGTGGGTAAAAAAGGAACAAAAGAGCGCTGAGCAAGGCATAGCCGTTGCCTGATGTGTCAGGCCCCTTTATACCAGACAGCCAAGAAAATGTTCAGAAGGTCAACACAGTGACGTCATGGGAGTCGGTTCTTCCAGTGGATGCTGCGGCTCACCTCGTTTTTGCTAGAATTTTGTCGTGTAGCCTAGCGCTCACCTAATAACAGACCATCACTATTTCAGAGAAAGAGCGAGAGAGATTTAGTCTAAAAGTGTATATACCCTTCTGGTTGCAGGCAACGAGGGGGTAGACCAACCATTCAGTGTGGTAGTAGCAGTAAAGTCCACGATTGACCAACCAAAGTAGTACGTCCGTAAGTCATAGACCTAAATATAGCCATGTGGTAGCGACTGAAGGTGGTTCGTGTTACAAATACAGTAGTGGAGACGGACATGGACACTTATAAACGTCACTCCTCGCCCTTCTTCCTCTGATGGCCCAGGCTCCGGAAAAGAAGCACCCGATAGAGGCTCTTTTCCTGTGCACTTCCCTATAGTAAGACACACGCATACAGTCAAAAGAAGAAAATCCAAACGCGGAAGGTGGTACATCACTGTAATTTTCACCGCAACTCGAAAACGAAATTGCGAGATAGCTTAAAGCATTGAATCAGTGAACGAG